>PVIY010044558.1:0-19517 GCA_004026745.1 Myrmecophaga tridactyla | reverse complement strand
GCTGATAAGCAAAATATCAAATATTATGTTTCCATCTATGCTCCCAATTATATTTTCTGTTTTTGTTGTCTATTTTGTTTTGTTTTGCTTTTTAGGTGCATGGTCCAGGAATCGAATGTTTTGCTTTTAGTATTCTTAGTTCAACCCCAAACTTAGCCATTCTCAATTCACTTTTTAAGCAGATTTACCATCAATTTAGTTATTAATAGTTTAAGGCTAAGAGTTTGTTTATATGAAACAATAGTACTATTAGGAAAATTGGGGGGAAGAACCATGAACAGAAAAATTGAATTAAAAGGTATATGAAGATGAGAATTAATGAGTAGATAGTTGCCTTTATAAGGTTAAACAAGCTTAAGTAGTGAGGCACAGGTTGTCTCAAGTAACTTTCAGGACTATATTTTTATATATTTCCTTTTACTTTAATATGAACATTTAAATCTCACTACATTTTATTCATTCACACTGAATTTTAAAATGTATGTTATTAAAATTGAAAATAATGATGTTTTCAAGCATTATTAGAAAAAATAGAAATATGGGCAGACTGTGAAAGAAAATCCTGTTTTCCTTTAAACTCTTTTAATGTTTCTCATATCTCAGAGTACCCTCAGGCAAAATCTTGTATTGGTTACAGAGACATTAAAACAAATATCTGTTCCCATAAGATATTTTCACATTTTAGAAAAGTCTTTTCTTTTTTTCATTAGTATTATCAATGAAAAAGAACAGCAGAAGAGCTATGGGAATTAACACACACTAAACATACCAAATTTTACTTGATTCTATACTTAAAGGCATGAAAATTAAGCTTAACATTTCAATTTTATTTTTCTTATTTCATATATGATATGTTGAATGAAGCTTACAGATCTGGTGTTTTGGTTAACAGACTTTTTCATGCTAACAAAAATCAGAAGAAAAAAATCACTGATGAAATCTATACTCCTCTCCCCTTAATTCTAACTCTTTAACTTCATCATTTAATTTACCTCTAATGATTTATATCTCTATATTAAATGACTTGAATTTAAAAAGTTATAATGTTTATGTACCATGTTTTTTATGCTTCCTATCAAAAACATTGTGACTGCTTCTTAATGGAATCCTTCATGTGCTCATCAATTTTTATTTATCTACCTCTATGCCTGCAGCCAAAACAATGAGAACCTTTAGCAAACCAGAGCTGGAATAACCAAATGGTTGTGATCATGGTGAATCAATCAAGGCTATTTTCACAAAGGCTGTAGGCAGCTTGCTTTGAAGAAATTATTATTTCTGTCTCTAAATTATGGTACATTATCAAACTGGAAAGGGGATAAAAATGACTTTCAGGCTTTTCCTATTAGTTTTCAGATGAGGTCATCATTCACAATAGCTTATCAACTGCATTGCTTAACTAAAAACATCTTGATTTGTAAGGGACCACAAATTATTTCTCCCTTTCTTTCCTTCTTTCTCTTTTCTTCCTTTCCTTCTACCTTCTTTTCTTTCCTTCTTTCCTTCCTTCATTTCTTCCTCTCTCCCTTTCTTCTTTTTTTATTTGATCCTTTTTGTTTCTTTTTCTTTTTCTTTAAAGCAGTTGTACAAATGTGTTCCCCAAAGTTCACAGGACTACTTTTGGTAGGAAGGTAGGGTCTCTTCTGGGTATAAAGGAGAGGCTAGATCAAATCTCTGTGTCCTTCACCCTCATTTCAACCAGAGTAGGTCAACTTCTATTTGTTTTCCATATTATGAAACTATTGTGTTAAAATATAAAAATGACTGGATTGGAATATGGCCTTTAGATTATCTAAGTTAAATTTTATTTTATTATTACCAAAAATTAATTTCATAGGAGGAAATGGTTGCTAAAGAAATAAATTCAATTTGTTAGGCTAAGAGTGTGAAAGAAGTACACTACAGGAGCTGCTGGGATGGGTATTCCAGTACACTAGTAAAAGTATAAGACAATTGACAGTATAGTAGCTCCAGGAAATTGCAATGAAAAGGCTAAGATGAACACACTTTCTTTACAAACAAGATTACAGTTTTCACAAGAAAAGTGAAGCTAATTCAATATAAAAGGTTTAGTACCCAATATGCATCATTTGCTATTCTAGAGATAATATATCAACAGTAAATAAGTCACAATCCTTGTCTGTAGAATCTTTTCTGAGCTTTAATGCTGCAAGATTGGTAAATTACTCTCTTTTTTTACCAGTAGTTCTTCAAATGGAGACAATATTTAGAGTGACTTTTGAGATGATAGAGCAAAAATAGAGATATTCTACTTTTGACTATGATGGATTAACTTGTATAGGGCAAATACCATACTGAGAAGAATTAGTAAAACATGATAATATAAAAAATGCATTGCTTTATTGTCATTGTAGAGCTAACTCATCAAAATTTGACATCCCAATATCTCTGAGAATTGAAAATGCATTGAGGTGAGCCCAGGATTTTGAAACAGTGTTTACCTTGAGGCATCTGTAAATACAAAATAGTAAGAGAGGCTAAGCAGTTGAGTGGGCATTTGCAGCTAAGTGGAGAAGAAAATGAGTTAAGCATTCAGCCTCCCATATTACAGGACAGATAAAAATTAGAGTTTAGAGTACACACAAAAAAATTGGAAGCTCTATACTTGACTTAGGGTCATTAGACAAGGCGTTAGAATGTCTGCAAATCACTTGAATATATGCACATTTTGATTAAATTTAGAAAATGGTATTTTCTCTACCTGTCAGAAACAAATGTTATCCCTTTTTAAATGAAAAATAATCGTCCAGATACTATATTTTTCTAAATGCTAACTATATTCAATCAAAAATTGGTAGGAATGTCAGGAGACAGGACCAAAAGATAAACGTGATTTAAACAGTTACACAGTTCATCCAGATATTGGAGGCACAAAAATTAGTTTTAAAATAATTGTATTAATAAGATCAAGAATGCAGGTGGAAAGATGGAAAACTATGTCTGAGAGTTGGAATCTATAAAAATAGAATTAACTGGAAATCTGGGTCTGAATTATAGCAATTAAAATTGATAACAAAATAGAAAGTGTTGTCATCCAATTAGGCAAGTTAAAAGAGAATAAGTAAATGGATATAGAGCAGTAGAAAATATGAAATCTGAAGGAAAAAGAAATTAAAATAAAAGACAAAAAAGCCTAAGAGGTAGCAAAGATTATAAAGTGCAATAAATATATATATAATTTCAGTTCTATAGGAAGAGGAAATAATGAAGCTGAAACAGCCTTTGAAGAAATAATGACTGAGAATTTTCAAAATTATACCAAGAACATTTGGCCAAGCTTGAAAAAGTACTATCAACCCACAATAGCTAAGCAAACTATCCCAGGTAGGATTTACAAGGACCTTGACAAACTAATCATAGAATTGCCCCAATCTCATGTCAGGCAGCTATGGGAACTGAAGCCTGCATTCCTGGTGTGACTTGCTGACACCAGGGTGGGCTATAAGATCCTCATCATTCAAAAAGCAGGGACTTGTAGTGTGATTGATTATCACTGCTCTTAATCACTGGGGAGCCAAAAAGTCAAAGACATTATGTCAACCCTCACAAGCTGAACCAGAAGGCCATGGGAGAGATTTAAAGAGACTCCCTTTTTCCCTTTTCCCTTTATTGGAGGAAAAATAGTTTGGAAACATAAAAAAATCTATCAGTTCCAGCACTCAACAAGCAAAAATCAGCAATCCCTGAGGAGTGGGACAATTAGAGTTACAAAGTTACCAAACCATCATATTCAAAATATTCAGCATTCAGAAAACAATGAGCAAAACATACAAAGAAACAGAAAATCTAGCCCATTTACAGGAAAAAAAAAAAGAATTCGACAGAAACTACCCCTGAGAAAACTCAGACATTGGAACTATTACTCAAAGATGTTAAATTAGCTGTCTTGAATATATTCAATGGGATAAAGGAAACCATTTTTTAAAGAACTCACAAAAAAGTAGGAAAACATAAAATAAAAAGATAAAATTTTTTTAAAAGTAACCAAATAGGTATTCTGGAGCTGAAAAGTACAATAATTAAAATGAAAAACTCACTAAAGTAGTTCAACAGTATATTTGAGCAGGCAGAAGAAATTATCAATGAAATGAAAATAAGAAATTATCCAGTGTTAAAAAAGACAAGAAGAAGGGATGAAGAAAAATGAACATAACCAAAAGAACATGTGGGACACCATCAAGCATACCATTATGTGCATTACTAGAATTCTAGAAGGATAGCAGAGAGAAAGGGGGAAGAAAAGTATTTGAAGAAGTAATAAAATAAAACATCCAAAATTTAATGAAAGACATGAATATTCACATCCAAGAAGCTCAATGAACTCCAAGGAAGATAAACTCAGAAGGACCCATACACAAAGACACACTGTACTCTAATTGTGAATATCAACAACGACAGAATTTTGTAGGCAGCAAGAGAAAAGCATTTCATCATATTCAAGAGATCCTTAACAACATTAACTGAAAAATTTTATCAGAAAACATGGAAGCCAGAAGGTGGTAAGGTTACATATTTAAATTCCTGAAATAAAAATCAACTGAGCAAGTACAGTCAATTAAGTATTTGGCTTCTGGAAAAATTATCCTTCAAGAATGAAGAGGAGGGAGAAGAGGTAATATAGCAGCATACAGAAATGTGGAATTTAGATAGTCCTCTGGAGAAGCTAGTAAATAGCCAAGAACTGTCTAGACCAACTATTTGGGAGACATCTGTGACTGTATGCACATGCTGCACCAGTTCGGAATGGGTGGAAGGGCCAAGATCTCAGCAGGGAACTTAAACTAAGTAGCTCATTAGAGAAATCCTCAGGAAATTTCAGTTGTCAACAATGACCCAGGCAAGGGCAGAGTTAAGATATGTCTGAGAGACAAAGTAGCAGGTCAAGTAAAGGAGATAATTCCCTAAAGGGCATATCTTCACCAATCGAACAGTATGTAGACCCAGATCAAGTGGCATCCCTCCTTCAGAGGATTCGGACCCCAAGGACTGAGTTCAGACCCCAAGGACTGAGAACTTAAGCTTGCCTTCCACCTCAGCTTCTGTGCCAACCACACCCTTCACTGCCTGAGAATTAAAGGCTCCACACATGTTATACTGAAGGAGGGTTATGGGCTGATAAGTGCAAAACTCCTGAGCAGGGATAGAAAAATCACAGAGTCTAGAGGTTCCACAGAAAAGTCAGAGAAGCAAGTTGCTGGGTCTCTCCTCAGGGTAATTTGATACTGATTATGTCATCCTCCTGAGACTTGGGCCTGCCTTGTTTATGATCATCTGATTTGTAGGATCATATATGGGGAGATCCTCCTCAAAAAAAAAAAAAAGAAAGAAAGAAAGAAATGGTTCCATACAGGCAGAACAAAAACTAGCAAAACAAGAGCTAAAAAATTCTGATCAGTTAAACAAAAGCTATGCTAGAGGTCTAGAAAAGTTGAACTGAAAGCCAAAGAAGATAGAGAACAAAGTCAACTAAAAATAAAATCCTAGTTGAGGGGCCTCCATAATAAACTAATCAAGGAAATCAGATGCCTAGGCAACAGCAAAAAATTATATGTCATGCTAGGAAAAATGAAGATAAGGGTGATTCAAAGGAACAAACTAAAACCTTAAATAAAATACAGGACTTGAAACAACTAACTAAGATGTTTAAAAAAAAAAAAAGCATACTAAATCAATTCAGAAATCAAATCAATGAGTTGAGGGAAGATATGATGAAAGAGATGAAGGATATAAAGAAGATATTGGGCAAACATGAAGAAGAACTTGACAGCTTTAAAAAACAAATGGCAGAACTTATGGGAATGAAAGGTACAATACAAGAAAAGAAAGACACAAAGGAGCCTTTCATAGTTGAAGAGGGAGAAGAAACAAAGAACAAGAGAACAGGACATCTGAAATCCTACACACAAAAGAAAAGATTGGGAAAAGAATGGAAAAATATGAGCAGGGTCTCGGGCAGTTGAATGACAACATGAAGAATATGAATATGCTGCTATGGGGGAGATGAGAAGGGAAAAGGGGCAGAAAGAATAATGGAGGAAATAATCATTGAAAATTTCCCATCTCTTATGAAAGTCATAAAATTACAGATCCAAGAAGCACAGCTACTGCAAACAGAATAGATCCAAATAGATTAACTCAAAGACACTTATTAATCAGATTGTCAAATATGAAAAACAAAGAAGGCATTCTGAGAGCAGCATTTCCTCATACAAGGAAAACTCTATAAGACTATGTGTGTATTTCTCAGTAGAAACAATGGAGGTGAAAATTCAGGGAGTTGATGTATTTAAGATACTGAAAGAGAAAAACTGCCAACAAACAATTCTGTATCCAGCAAAATTGTCCTTCAAAAATGAGAGAGAGTTTAAATATTTTCAGAAATCAGAAAGTGAGAGAATTTTTGAACAAGAGACCTGCTCTATAAGAATAATAAGGAAATGATACAAGCAGATAGGAAAAGACAGGAGAGATAGGTCTAGAGAAGAGTGTAGAAAAGAAGACTAACAGTAAGGGTAAAGAGAGAGGCAAAAGCAAGATATGATCTATTTGAATAATTCATGATGCATACAACAATTTGGATGAAATTTGAAGACATTATTTTGAGTGAAATTAGCTATAAACAAAAGGAAAAGTATCATACGGACTTACTAATTTGAAATAACATTTGTGAGTGACGTTTGAGAGTTAAAGTTGAGAACACAGGTTCTCAGGAGTAAGAAAGAGGGCAGTGTGATTGGGCATTTGGGACTGAAAGAGTACAGAATGTTCAAAAAGATCCAGAAATGGATACTATTTGATAGTAGTACAATATAGTAAGTACCCTGAGCAAAGCTGAGTGTAAGTTTGGTTGAAAGAGGAAAGCTAGGGGTATGTATGATAACAGAAGGAAAGTTATAAGATAAAGAATAGGACTGTATAACTTATTGAAATCTAGAGTGGACAATGGAGATTAAATGTATAGATGTAAGAATGTTTTTCATAAGAGAGAACAATGAATGTCAACATTGCAAGGTTTTGAAAATGGTATGGTATACAGAAAAAATGCAATCAATACAAACTAGGTTCTATAGTTACCAATAATATTTTAATATGCTTCTACTAAATGTAACAAAGGCAATATACCAAAGCAAAATGTCAATCAGAGGGGAATAAATGGGAGGAGTATGGGATTCACAGTGCTGTTGTAATTTCCTCCTTTTATTTTATTCTTTATTTTTGTCCTCTTTCTTCTTTCTTTGTGGAGGAAATGGAAATGTTCTCATATAGATGGTGGTGGTGAATACAAAATTACATAATTACATCAGGAAGCATTGATTGTTTACTTAGGATGGATTGCATGGTGTGTGAATAAAGCTATTTACAAATAAACAGGAAAAAAATTTAAAATAAACATAAAGCAGCCTTTGGAGTTCTGGCAAAATGACAAAATAGGATTGATAGAGTTCAGTCTGCTCCAAGAAATACCTAGAGAAGGGATGGGAGGGCAACTGAGATGGTGATTCCAGGTTGTAGTTGATCTGGGAGAGTCTGCTGCACCACATAGGGCAGCCCTGGTTGCAAAAGCTGAGGAACTGAAAAGCAGAGAACCTGTGACCATCTGACTGGTGCAAACAGCCTAATGCAGAAACCCAGAGCCCTCAGGAGTGCATGGATAAGGAGACAGAGGCTAGGAAGCTTTTGACTTCTGAAGGAAATCAATTTCAAAAGTAAATAGATCAAGATATTTACATGCCAGGAAGAGAGCAGAATATCTTTAGGCATCTCATGATGCAGACAGATATAGCCCAGCCTAAGAGCAAATTACAATACCAGAGGAGATACAGATGTGGAACAACTAATCAAAAATGTTCATATAATTCTACTAAATAAAATTTAATTGGATGACTCATGACATAAAGGAGATCAAGAAGACGCTAGAAGAGCATAAAGAGGAATTTGAAAGAATAAAGAGAAAAATAACAAATACCACAGAGATTGAAGATGCTGTAGACCAAATAAAAAACACACAAGAGACACGGAACAGTAGATTTGAAGAGGCAGAAGAAAGAATAAGAGAATTAGAGGACAGGAAAACTGATTTCAAACACTCAAAACAGCAAATAACAAAAAGGATAGAAAAATTTGAATTGGATCTTAAAGAACTGATGGACAAAACAGTGCACACAAATATAAGAATCAATGGTGTCCCAGAAGGAGAAGAGAAGAGTAAAGAGCTAGGAAGATTAGTTGAGGATATAATGGGGAAAAATTTCCCAACCCTTACAAAGGACATAAATATGCAAGTCAAAGAAGCTCAATGAACTTCAAATAGAATAAATCCAAGTAGGCCTTCCCGAAGACACATACTAATCAGTCTGTCAAATGTTAAAAAGAAGCAGAAAATCCTGAAAATGGCAAGAGATAAACAACCTGCTACATACAAGAGTAGCCTATAAGACTGAGTTCAAATTACTGAGCTGACACTATGGAGGTGAGAACGCAGTGGTAAGATACTGAAAGAGAAAGACTTCAAGCCAAGTATTCTGGGTCCAGTGAAATTGTCCTTCAAAACTAAGAGGGAGATTAAAATTTTCACAGGCAAACAAATCAATCCTGAAAAAAATTGTCAACAAGAGATTGGCTGCAGAATAAATACTAAAGGGAATTCTTCAGTTGAAAAAAAAAAAAAACAAGACAGGAGAGGGAAGTCTGGAGGAGGACACAGAATTGAAGAGTTCCAGTAAGGGTAACTTAAAGGACAAAAAGAGAAAGAGAGAAAAGAATATACAGATGTGACAAATAAAATCCAAAAGATAAGATGGTGGATTCAAGAAGAATCATTTCGGTAATAAATTTGAATTTTAATCGTCTAAACTTACCAATTAAAGGATGCAGATTGGATTCCTGGAGTCTGCCCATGCCAAGAAAAAAGAGATACAGATTGGCAGAATGGTATAAGAAATATAATCCAGCTATATGCTGCTTACAAGACACTCATTTTAGACAAAAAGATACAAATAAGTTGAAAATGAAAGGATGGGAAAAGATGTTCTATGCAAGTTGTAACCAAAAAAAAGCAGGAGTAGTTATACTAATATCAGACAAAATAGACATTAAAGGTAAAGACATCATAAGAGACAAATAAGAATACTATATTAATAAGAGGGAAAATTCACCAAGAAAAAATAACAATCATAAATGTTTATGCTCCCAGTCAAGGAACCCCAAAGTACATGAGATAGACAAGGGCAAAACTGCAGGGAGTGATAGATGTTTCAAGAATAATAGTAGGAGACTTCAATACCTAACTCTCCTCTATAGATAGAACAACCAGACAGAATATCAAAAAGGAAATAGAGAAGTTAAACAACTTGACCTAACAGGCAAATATAGGTCATTAAACCCCAAAACACCAAGATATACATTCTTCTCTACTGCTCATAGAACATTCTCCAGGATAGATCATATGCTGAGGCATGAAACAGATCTTCATAAATGTAAAAACACTGAAATTATTCAAAGCACTTTCTGACCACAATGGAATGAAGCCAGATAACAATAACCACCAAAGAATGAGAACTTTCACAAATATAGGGACAATAAATAACACAGTCTTAAGCAACCAGTGGGTCAAAGAAGAAATTGCTAGAGAAAACAGTCGCTATCTGAAGATGAATGAAAACAAGAATACACTATATCAGAACTCATGCAGTGCAGCAAAGGCAGTGCTGAGAAGGAAATTTATTGCCCTAAATGCCTATATTAAAAAGCAAGAAAGAGTAAAAATCGAAGACTTAACTGCTCACCTGGAGGAACTTGAGAAAGAACAGCAAGCTAACCCCAAAGCAAATAGAAGAAGAGAAGTAACAAAGATTAAAGCTGAGTTAAATGAATGAGAGAACAAAAGAACAATAGAAAAATCTATAAAACCAAAAGTTGATTCTTGAGAAAATCAATAAAATTTATGGACCACTAACAAAGCTGGCAAAGAAAAACAGAGAGGATGGAAATAAACAAAATCAGAAATGAGAAGGGGTATGTAACCACAGACCCTGTAGAAATAAAAGAAATCATAAGATAATACTATATACCAAGAAAATAAACAACTTAGATGATATGGGCAAATTCCTGGAAACATACAAGCAAGCTACACTGACTCAGGAAGAAATAGAAGATCTCAACAAACCAATCGCAAGTAAAGAGATTCAATCAGTCATCAAAAATTTTCCTACAAAGGAAAGCCCAGGGCCAGATGGCTTCACAGTGGAATTATATCAAACATTTCAAAAAGAATTAACACCAATCCTACTCAAACTTTTCCAAAAAATTGAGGAAAAAGGAACACTATCCAACTCATTATATGAAGCTAATATCGTTTTAATATGAAAACTGGGTAAAGATGCTATGAGAAAGAAAAACTACAGGCCAATCTCCCTAGTGAAAATTGAGGCAAAAATTCTCAAGAAAATACTAGCAAATCAAATCTAACAACACATAAAAGAATTAAGATCAAGTGGGGGTTATTCTGGGAAAGCAAAGATAGTTCAACACAGAAAAATCAATTAATGTAATACAGCACATTAACAAATGAAACAGGAAAAATCGCATGATCATCTTGATTGATGCTCAAAAAAAAAGCATTTGACAAAATTCAGCATCATTTTCTGATAAAAATACTTCAAAAGATAGGAATCAAAGGTAACTTCCTCAATGTGATAAAGGGTGTACATGAAAAACCAATAACCAGCTTCATACTCAATGGAGAGAGAAACTGAAAGCTTTCCCCCTAAGATTGAAAATGAGACAAGAATGCCCTCTACCCACTACTATTATTCAACATAGTACTAGAAGTTCTAACTAGAGCAATCAGGCGGGACAAAGAAATAAAAGGCATCCAAATTGGAAAGGAAGAAGAAAACTTTTCATTATTTGCAGATGACATGATACTATACTTGGAAATTCCTGAGAAACCTACAACAAAGTTACTTGAGCTAAGAAACAAATTCAGCAAGGTGGTGGAATATAAAATTAATGTGCAAAAATCACTAACATTTCTATACACAAACAATGACCTAACTGAGGAGTCATCTAAGGGGAAAAAAATCCATTCAAAATAGCAACTAAAAGAAGTGAGTACTTAGGAATGAACTTAATTAGGGATGTAAAGGATTTGACCACAGAAAACTACATAACATTGCTAAAAGAAATTAAAGATCTATATAAGTGGAAAGGCAATCCCTACTCATGGATAGGAAGGTTAAATATAGTGAAGATGTCAATTCTACCCAAACTGATCTACAGATTCAATGAAGTAACAATGAAAAGTTCCAAAAGCCTACTTTGAAGACTTAGAAAAGCTAGTTACCAAATTCATCTGGAAGGAAAAGAGACACCAAATAGCTAAAAAGCATCCTAAAAAAGAACAAAGTTAGAGGATTAGCATTTCCTGATTTTAAAACTTATTATAAACCACAGTGGTCAAAAAAGCATGGTACTGGCACAAAGATAGAAGTACTGACCAATGGAATCAAATTGAGAGTGCAGAAATAGACCACCAAATCTTGGTCAACTGATTTTTGACAAGGCCCCCAAATCCACTGAATTGGGCCAAAATAGTCTTTTTCAACAAATGGGTGTGGGAGAACTGGATATCAATAGCCAAAAGAATGAAAGAGGACCCATAATTTACAACCTATACAAACTCAAGTGGATCAAACACCTAAATATAAGACCTAGCACCATAAAACTTCTTGAAGAAAATTTAGGGAAACATCTTCAAGGTCAAGTATTAGGAGGTGGCTTCCTAATCTTTACACCCAAAGCACAAGCAAGAAAAGAAAAAATTAGGTAAATGGAAATTGCTCAAAATCAAATGCTTCTGCACCTCAAAATATTTTGTCAAAAAGGTGAGGAGGCAGCCAACTCAATGGAAGAAAATACTTGAAAATCATATACCAGACAAAGGTTTGATATACTGTATGCATAAAGAAATCATGCAACTCAAGAACAAAAGAGCAAACAAACCAATTATAAAATAGGCTAAAGATATTAATAGGCATTTTTCTGAAGAGTAAGTACAGATGGCTCAAAAGCACATGAAGTGATGCTCACTTTCATTACCTTTAAGGGAATTGAAGATCAAGACTACAATGAGATACCACCTCACATCTATAAGAATGGCTGGTATTAAACCAACAGAAAACTATAAATGTTGGAGAGGATGTGGAGATTTGGGACACTTATGCACTGCTGGTGAGAATGTATAATGGTGCAGCCACTATGGAAGACTGTTTGGTGGTTCCTTAGGAAACTAAATATCGAGTTGCCCTAAGACCCAGCAATAGCACTACTCATTATATACCCAGAAAAGATGAAAGCAGTGACACAAAAAGACATTTGCACACTGATGTTCAAAGCAGAATTATTCACAATTTCCAAAATATGGGAGCAATCCAAATGCCCATCAACAGAGAAGTTGAATAACAAAATGTGGTATATACATATGTTGGAATATTATGCAGCAAGAAGAAGAAACATCATCCTGAAGCACACAACAAGATGGATGAGCCTTGAGAACATAATGCTGAGTGAAATAAGCCAGACACAAAAGGATAGATACTGTATGATTCCACTTTTATGACCCTGGTAAAGGTAAAACCAGAGGCTTATAATATGGAATATAAAGGACTTAGATATACTTAGAAGCTAGAGATGGTGAATGATTAGCTACTGAGGTTGAACACAAATATAAGGGAAAAGATAGAAGTGAAGGTGGTTCTCTAACTGCTATTGCCTGCTATGGGCTATGTTTAATAGGAAAACATCATCAGTACCACAGCAGCAGCAGGGGTAAATATGATAACCAAAGGAGAGCTGAAGTTGCTATTTATTGTTAGACAAATACATTTTAAGACAAGAAAAATACAAGAGACAAAAATAACTATATATTGTTCAATTGAAAAGTTCGATCCAGCAAGAATATAAAACAATTATAAACATATACACACATAATACCAGAGCCCCAAAATATAACAAGCAGAAATTGACAGAATTGAATAGAGAAATAGACATTCATACTAATTGTTGGAGATGTCAATACACCATTCCTAATAATAGATAATATATGTAGACAGAAAATTAATAAGGTCATGGAGGACTTGAACAACACTAAAATCTGGTTACACTAACAGACATGTATAGAAAACACTCAACTGAACACATTCTCTTCAAGTGCACACAAATCATTACCAGAATAAACCATATCATAGACCACAAACAATACCTTAATACATTCTAAGATTGAAATCATAGGAATTATTGTTCTTACCCACAATGCAATGAAGCTAGAAATATAATAGAAGGAAAACTGAATATTTTTAAAATATGCATAAATTAAATAACCCAATCTTAAACAATGGGTCAAAGAAGAAATAACAGGGAAAACAAGAAAATAGAGACAAATGAAAATGAAAACCCAACATACCAAATGCAACAAATGCAATGCTCAGAGGGACATTTTCAGCCATAAACAGCTGCAAACCAATAACTTGATTTCACATCTATAGGAATTAGAAAAAGAAGAAAAAACGAAACTCAAAAGTTTGCAGAAGATAGAAAATGATAAATATTGAGGCAGGGATAAAGAATAAAACCACACGAGAGCTAATTAATGGAACCAAAGGCTGGGCTTTGAAAAGGTCAATATAATTGACTAAACTTTAGCCAGAATGACAAAGAAAAAAAGAGAGAGAGAAGATTCTAATAAATATAATTAGAAATGAGACAGGAGAATTTAAAGAAATAAAAAGGATTTTAAGAGTATATTAGGGATATTTCAACAACAATATTAGATAATCTAGATGAAAATGACATATTTTTAGAAATATACAAATTATATATAATGACTTAAAAAGAAATAGAAAATCTCTACAGACCAAAAAAACAGAAGAGCAAATCTGTAATTTAAAAGCAAAGAGAATCCCAGGAACAGATGGCTTCACTGGTGAATTTTACCAAATATTCCAAGAAGAATTAACACCAATCCTGCTCAAACTATTCTATGGAACTGAAGATGACTGGACACTTCTTAACTCATTTTATGAGGCCAGCATCACTCTAACATCTAAACTATATAAAGATATCATAAGAAAATAAAATTACAGACCAATATCTTTTAAAATATAGATGCAAAATAAAGCCAACTGAATCCAACAGCACATGAAAAGAATTATAGACCATGACTAAGTGGAATTTATTCCCAGTTTGCAAGTGCAGTACAACACAATTAGAGTACTGTACCTCATTAGTAGAAAAAGGGAGAAAAACACATAATTATCTCAATTCATGCAGTGTATTAGTTTTTAAATGCTACCAGAATGCAATATACCAGAAATAGAACAGCTTTTATAAAGGCAATTTAATAAGCTACAGTTTTACAGTTCTAAGCCTATGGAAATATCCGAACTAAGGCACCCAGGAAAAGATACCTTAATTCGAGAAAGGCCAATGCATCTAGAATATCTCTGTCAGCTGGGAAAACACACTGGTCCTTTGCTCCTAGGCTCCATTGCAAGGGAAGCCTCTGCTCCTGTGGGAACTCCTCACTTTGCTTTTCTGGGGCTGGGTTTCATTTCTTGGCTTCCCTTGGCTCTCTCCAGGTTCTATCTTGCTTAACATCTCATGGAGATATCTGGTAGGCTCCAACCATCTCCAAACATCTGTTTCTCTGTCCTCTGAAGCAACTGTTCTCCAAACATCTGCATCTGTTTTTTCTGTCAGCTCTGAGGCTTCTGTCATTTCTGACTCTTTCCAAAATGTTTCCTCTTTTAAAGGAGTCCAGTGAACAAATAAAGACCCACCATGAATAGGTGGAGTCACACCTCCATCTAATCAAAAGGTCATACCCACAATTGGGTGTGTCACAACTCCTTGGAGAAAATGTGATCAAAAGGTTCCACCCACAATATTAAATCATAATTAAAAGAAATTCAATCTTGCCTCCCCAAGAGTGCATCAGGTTTAAAACATGACCTTTCTGGAGTACATAATACTTTTAAACCAGCACATGAAGTAAAGGCATTTGACACAATCCAACACCCCTTCTTGATGAAAACACTTAAAAATTTAAGATTATAAGGAAATGTCCTCAATATGATAAAGGACAGATATGAAAAACCCACAATAAATGCCAAACTCGCTATGAAAGGTTGAAAGATTTCCCTTCTAAGGTCAAAAACAAGCAATGCAAAGTGTCACTATTTTTACTCAACATTGAGCTGGAAGTTCTAGCCAAAGCAATTATACAAGAAAAAGAAATAAAAGACATATAGATTGGAAAGAAAGAAGTACAACTTTTTGTATTTGCAGAGGGGATGATGAATATATATAGCTACTGGAGCTAGTAAATGAATTCAACAAAGTGGCAGGGTAGAAGATCAATATTTAAGAATAAGTAATGTTTCTATACACTAGTAATGAGCAATTTGAAAAGGAAATCAAGCATAAGACCCATTTACAATAACAACTGAAAGAATGAAATAACCAAGAATAAATTTAACCAAGGGTGTTATTGGTAATTGAATTATGTCCCCCATAAAAACAAATTTAACTTATAACTCCCAGTCCTGTGAGTGTGAAAATATTTTTAAATAGGATCTTTAAAGATGTTATTAGATAAGTTGTGGTATCATTTTTGAATAGGGCAAATAATAATATAATAATTTTATTTAGATGAAATTAAACTGAATCAGCATGGGTTTTAATCCAATCAGCAGTGTTTATAAGCAGAGCAAATGCTGACATAAGTCAGTCAATAGAAGCCAGAAGTCAGTAGAAGTTAGAAGTAGAATCCAAAGAGAGACATCTCCCTGTGATAGAGGATTCCCCTCACTGAATGCTATGTTGTCTGGAAGAAAGCATGGCCTTGTGATTTTGGGGGTTTTAATGTCCAAAACTATGAGCCAATAAATACTTGTTTTTCAAGCCAGCCAATTCATGGTACTTGTCGTAGCAACTCTACAAACAAAGCAGAAGTGAAATACATGTACACTGAAAACTAAAAAACAGAAAAAAAAATTGCTGAAAGAAATTCTTTAAAACATAAATAAGCAGAAAGGCACCCCGTATTCATGGATTGGAAGATTGAATACCGTTAAGAATTCCGTACTATCCAAAGTGCTCTACAGATGCAAAGCAATCCCTATTAAAAAATTCAACCTTTTCTGGAGAAATGGTGTAGCTGATCCTTAAATTCATATTAGCTTCAGAAGCAGAAAATAGCCAAAACAATATTGAAAAAGAATAACAGAATACTCACAATTCTCAATTACAAAATTTGCTACAAAGCTACAGTAATTAAAGCAGTTGGTACTGACACAAGAGTATACAAATAGACCAGAATAAAATTGAGTACAAAAATCAACCCATACATCTATGGCCAGTTAATTTTTGACAAGAAAGAATTATCTCTTTAACAAATGGTGATTTGTTAATAAAGACTGATTCTCACCCCTCAGCATATACAAAAATTAACCAAAAAATGGGTCAAAGATCTAAGTTTAAGAGTGAAAACTTTAAAACTCTTAGAAGAAAATATAGTGGAAAATCTTTAGGACCTTGCATTTGTCAATGGATTATTTTTTAAAATATTTTATTGACAGATTTTCACACACATACAGTCCATACATTGTGTACATTCAAGAGCTCACAATATCATCACAGTTGTGTATTTATCACCATGATCATCTTTAGAATATTTGCCTTGTTCAGAAAAAGAAATAAAAAGATAAGAGAAAATGCTCATACATCCATTATCCCTTACCCCTTCCTCTCATTGACCACTAATATTTCAATTTACTCAATTTATTTTATCCCTATTGTTTCTTTATTTTTATCCATTTTTTTACACATGTGTCCATACCCTGCATAAAAGGAGCATCAGACACAAGGTTTTCATAATCAGATGGCTACATTGTACAAGCTGTATCATTATGCAACCATCTTCAAGAATCAAGACTACAGGAACACAGCTCAACAGTTTTAGGTTCTTCCCTCCAACCACTCCAATACAGCATAAACTACAAATGGGTATCTATTCAATGCTTAGGAATAATCTCCAGAATAACCACTCAACTCTGTTTTAAATCTCTTAGCCACTGAAACTTTATTTTGTCTCATTTCTCTCTTCCCCCTTTTGGTCAAGAAGGCTTACTGAATACCATTATGCCAGGTTCCAGCTCATCCCAGGAGTCCTATTCCTGACTGTTAGGGAGATTTACACTCTTAGTAGTCAAGTCCTTTGGAAAGGGGAGGGCAATGGATTCACCTTCGGAGTTGGTTTAGAGAGAGAAGCTACATTTAAGCAATAAAAGAGGCTCCCTGGGGGTGATTCTTAGGCATAATTATCAGTAGGCTTAGCCTCTCTTTGCAGGAATAAATTTCATAGGGTTGAACTCTAAGATACAGGGCTCAGCCTATTGATTTGGTTGTGAGAACATCCCACTTGTGAGAATATCAGAAATTCACATGGGGAAGCTGAACAATTCCTACTTTTTCCCCAGACCCCCAAGGTGACTTTGCAAATAGTTCTTTATTCAATGCCCAAATTCAATCCCAAACTTTGGGATATATTGGGGCATCATTGTCAATGGATTTTTAGAAATGACAGCAAAAGCATACATAATTAACAAAAGAAAAAACAGGTAAATTGGACATCATCAAAATTAAAAGCATTTGTGTTTAAAGGACCTATCAAATGGGAGAACATATTTGGAAATCATAAATCTGACAAATATTTGTAGTACAGAATATATAAAGAATTCCTGCAACTCAACAACAAAAAGACAAACACCCCAATTAAAACCTCGTCAAGGGATATGCGGGGCAGATGGTAGCATATGGAAATGTGGAATTTAGTTAGTCCTCTAGAGCAGCATAAAATTGCCAGAAACTATCAGGAACCACTGTTTGGGGAGCACGCATGACCAGACACACATTGTGCACCAGTCTGGAACAAGTGGAGGGGCCAATATCACAGCACAGAAGTGTAAGTAAAGCCTGCAAGCTGTGGAGGTTGACACGCCTCCTCAACTGGCATGGGAATGTGTTCAAAGCACTTCCGCATGGAAAAGGATGCAGTCACTGTTAGGAGCAAAGAAAAATAGCTCATGCACCCTCCAAGTGCAGTTTTAATTAATAAATATGGACTGCTGAATACAAACTCCAATCACAAATAAATGCAGAGAGAGCAGGAAAGTAACCGTATTAGTTAGGGTTCACTAGAGAAACAGAATCAACAGGGAACACTCACAAATATAAAATTTATAAAAGTGTCTCACATAACCATGGGAATGCAGAGTCCAAAATCCGCAGGGCAGACTGTGAAGCTGACGATTCCAATGGAGGGTCTGGATGAACTCCACAGGACAGGATCACCTGCCGAAGCAGGAAGAGAGCCTGTCTCTTCTGAGTTCTCCTTAAAAAGCTTCCAGTGATTAGATTAAGCGTTATTCGTTGCAGAAGACACTCCCCTTAGCTGATTACAAATGGAATAAGCTGTGGATGCAGCTGACATGATCATGATTTAGTTCTATGGAATGTCCTCATTGCAACAGACAGGCTAGCACTTGCCCAACCAGACAAACAGGTACCACCACTTGGCCAAGTTGACACACGAACCTGACCATGACATTCCACCCCTTGTCAACTTGGCAGCTATACATACCACCTTAAACCATACCTAATTTCTAAATACAAAACAATAAAACACGTTTTTTCTTTCACCTAACAATACTCAACTGTCCTGCATATAACTGGAAACACATTAAATCTCTCCAGAATAGGGTGCAAATCCTTGGTTAATATTCATTCTTAAACTTGATATCTTACAACTTAAATAGTATAACATGAACAAAACAGCATTACAGTCCTCATTTCTGTAACTGATCATGTGATCGAAGTTCATATTGATTACTACCTTCTTCCATTACCCATTCCTTGTTCCCTTTACCCTCAGCAAGCACTTCAGCTGGCTGTGGTTCTTTGCCTAGAGGGGTGACCCAAACCATCATTCCTGAAATTTCAGAACCATTGATAGTCCTGCCTGGATTGGGATATTGCAGTTTTAATCACAGGGCATGGTAATACTCAAAGATGCCCTAAGAGATGTCCTATATTCCAAGAAAACTCTTCTTTACCTCCATTGTGTAGTTGCAGTCCTACTTCCCCCTAATATTCAGGGTCAATCATCACAGACGATAATGTAATCCCCTTCTTGACTTATTGATCCAGGGGCATAAGTAGCCCAAAGTGACCAGGTGGCAGTCTTAGATTCCAGTTCAATGAAATCATTGTTGTTTCTCCCAGGTGGAAACACTCCCTGTTTTGGAACTAAAACCCATAGACCAGCACAGCTCAAGGTCACAGGGACAAGAAGCAAAAATTTTCTTAGTGGATCACTAGAGGTAATAGTGAGTGGTACCACTACCATTCCCATCCCTTGGTTCCTGGACCCATGGATC
>PVIY010044557.1:0-19764 GCA_004026745.1 Myrmecophaga tridactyla | reverse complement strand
CATTTGCATCGATTTAGAAAAAGAAATAAAAAGACAACAGAAAAAGAAATAAAACAATAATAGAGAAAAAAAGATTATACATACCATACCCCTTACCCCTCGCTTTCATTTACCACTAGCATTTCAAGCTGAATTTATTTTAACATTTGTTCCCCCTATTATTTATTTTTATTCCATATGTTCTACTCTTCTGTTGATACAGTAGCTAAAAGGAGCATCAGACACAAGGTTTTCACATTCACAGAGTCTCATTGTGAAAGCTGTATCATTGTTCAATCATCATCAAGAAACATGGCTACTGGAATACAGCTCCACATTTTCAGGCAGTTCCCTCCAGCCTCTCTGCCACATCTTGAACAACAAGGTGATATCTACTTAATGCATAAGAATAACCTCCAGGATAACCTCTCGACTCTGGAATCTCTCAGCCATTGACACTTAGTCTCATTTCACTCTTCCCCCTTTGGTCGAGAAGGTTCTCTCAGTCCTTTGATGTTAATTCTCAGCTCATTCTAGGGTTTTTCTCAGTCCCTTGATGCTGAGTCTCAGCTCATTCCAGGATCTCTGTCCCACGTTGCCAGGACGGTACACACCCCTGGGAGTCATGTCCCATGCAGAGAGGGGGTGGGTGGTGAGACTGCTCATCATGTTGGCTGGAGAGAGAGGCCACATCTGAGCAACAAAAGAGGCTCTCTTGGGGCTGACTCTTAGGCCTAAATTTTAAGTAGACTTGACCTATCCTTTGTGGGGTTAAGTTTCATATGAGCAAACCCCAAGACTGGGGGCTCAGCCTATAGCTTTGGTTGTCCACACTGCTTGTGAGAATATCAAGAATTCAACTTGGGGAAGTTGAATTTCTCCCCGCTCTCACTATTCCCTGAAGGGGGCTTGCAAATACTTTTCCAGTCACTGATCAAATCATTCTGGGATTCATCGGGGGATCACTCTGGACAAACCAACAAAATCTCATGTGCTACCTGAGATTCCAAGTACTTATGACATTCAATCAAACTATCTACATGAGTTATATTAGGAAATGCTCTAGTCAAAATATAAATTTTGTAACAAATAAACATTTTCTGCTTTAGTCTCACACCTAAGGTGGTATTTTAAAGTATTAATTATCATCTATTTTCAGCACCTTGCAATAATGACATTCCTTTGTTCTTCCTCATGCAAAAACATTTTTAAAATTTGTACATTGTAAGGATATGTGTTTTTAATGAGTTAGGTAATAGTTTTGATTTTTGTTCAGAAAAGGAAATTATTTCATAAGATATTTATTTCTTTACTGGCAGTTGTTTTCTTTCGTAATTGAGAACACAAGTAGAAACTTGTTAAGATGAATATTTTAGATTTCTGGGTACTCCTTTATCATTGAGAGAAGCATTGGGGTCTTAGTAAACAATATGTTGTTTCTCATATATAATTGAACCTGTCAATATGAGCTGTGGAAACATGGAGAAGAGCTGACTTTAAACTTTGAATGCCATTTTTTTTTTTTTTAAGATGAACAATATGCAAGTTTTATTTTGGGATGATTGTAGTCATCACTTTCAAAGCAAGTATGTGCCATCAGGCTTTCACTCTGATCTATAAGTTGTACTAATGATAAAGCTACAAGTGACAATTCTTGGTTCAAACCCTGTTGTTACAAAGAGTGCACTAAGAGAAGTTCTAAACACAAATACATTAAATAAATAAGCAAATAAATAAAATTGATGGGGCGGTACGATGGTGACTCAGTGGCAGAATGAATGCCATTTTTTAATTCATGATTTCATTTGTTCAAATATTTATTGACTACTTACTGTGTGTCAGGCACTATTGTAGATGTTGGGGATACAGTGATAAAAGTAGATGAACTAACCTCATGGAACTTCCATTCTAGTAGGTGAGAAAAACAATGAACAGCAAGTATATGGCATCCTAGAAAAGGAAAGTAGAAAAAGTGAAGCAAAAAAGTAAAATCTGAAGTAGGGAAAGTGATATTACAAAAATATATTTTTGGCTGCATATCCCTTCAATTTTCCAGTACTTTTGCAGTTTCTTGTTACAAAAAGTTGTCAAAGTTATACATTTCCCTATCCAAAAATCAAATGGTTCTACAAGTTCATTACATAAAAAAGCAGCCCCCAGACATGCTCCACCTCCAGTTCCACCTCCCCCCTAAAGATACAATTTCTAATTCTTTTAGCTGGTTCTTTTATTATTTATCTTATTAATAATGTGCTTTTATGGCTAATTTATTTTTTTGGAGTTTTGACTACTTTTTTAGCAATTTTTATTTGTGAAATATATGCAGAGAAGTGATAGATTTCAAAGTACAGTTTAATAAACAGTTATAAAGCAAATTTCATAGTATGATATGAGCTTACAGTTGCACAATTTCAGTTATTTCCTTCTAGCTCTTCTAATACACTAGAGATGTTAGGAGAAATATCATTTAATAGTCATATTCCATTTGTTAAATCCTGTCTTCTCTTACAGCTGCTCCTTCTCCTTTGATCCTTCTCCCAATCTTTAGGCGTATTTGGGTTCTGCCCTTTCCACCTTTTTCATGTTTGGAAAGGGGTGTCGATTAATATGGAGGAGGGGGATGGAAGTAGTTGATATTCTTGGAGAGGCTGTCCCTTCTGGGTTTCAGAACTTATTTGGCTTAGGAACCATCTGGAGGTGTAGGTTTCTGGAAAGTAATCTTAGTATGTAAAACTTTTGTAGAATCTCAAATAGAGCCCAAGGTGTTCTTTAGGGTAAACAGAAATGAGGTTGATTGGGGTTTGGCAAACCGTGGTAATTAGCAATATCTATCTGAAGCTAGCATAAGAGTAGCCTCCAAAATAACCTGTCAACTTCATTTGAACTCTCTTAGCCACTGAAATCTTACTTTGTTACATTCTTTTTCCCCATTTTGGTCAGGAAGGCATTGTCCATCCCTTTGTGCCAGGGCCATCTCATCCCTGGGAGCCATGTCCCATGTTGCCAGGGAGACTTACATCCCTGAAAGTCATGTCCCACATATGGGGGAGGATAATGACTTTACTTTGTGAGGTGAGCCTACAGGCCACATCTGAGCAACAAAAGAGGTTCTTTGGAAATGACTCAGGCAAAATTATAGGTAGGCTTAGCTTCCCTGATACAAGATTAAGGGCTAGACGTAGTAACTTGGTAGTATCTAATATTTCAAGAAGTATCAGGAATTTCCCATGTGGGCAAGTTTAATAATTCTATATATATTTTTCTAGTCTCTCAAGAGACTTTGTCAATAGTTTTTATTGATCTACCCAACATACTCTGGAATGTAGCGGGGTATTACATTAAGCTATACAGAATTATAAGATCTCATTCTCAATTCTAGGCTCTATATGTTTAGGTTGTTTAAATGAACTGGCCAGACAGGTTAAGTTAGGTTGTGTACTACAGAAAATTGAAGTTTTAAACAAAATAAATATCTTCCTTTTGTTACGCATACCTAGGTGGAATTCTAAAATACAGACAATTTGATCCTTTAGCTTATATTCTGATTTACTTTAGTCTCAACCAAATCAGCTTTGTTCTTATCTCTAAGTTGAATTTTTTGGCTTCTTTAACAGTTGCTGAATGAAGTAATGTTGACTTGCAGAACTGTAGAACTCTAACTCTGATTCTTTTTTTTTTTCTTATTTTGATCATTCCGTTCTACATCGAACTCTGATTCTTAACTGTAACACAGATACCCAAAGTTCCAGGGAAATACCAGATTATACACATAAAGCGTAGCATCTGAGAATTTAGAAATAAGATTTAAAGCTCAGGGATAATGTGACTGCTGTAAGAGCTTACAATCTGGGCCCTAATTTTTTATAAGTATTTTCTTTTAACTGAAGTCCATACTTTATTTGGGTTTCCTTAGTTTTTATCTGTTGTCTTTTTATGTTCCAGGATCCCAGCTAGGATACCACATTATAATTATTATTTTTTTAAATATTGGTTTTTTATTGAGATACACACCATAGAGACCATCTGAAGTATACAATTACTGGCTCCTGTATTATCATGTAGTTGTGCATAACATCCCCATGATCAATTTTGGAACATTTTCATTACTCCAGAAAGGAAATTAAAATGTAATCATTTTCTAAAAGAGACCGTGCAGTATTCGTCCTTTTGTTTCTGGCTTATTTTGCTCAGCATAATGTCCTCAAGGTGCATTCACCTATGGCTACTTTTTGATATTTCAGTTTCTTTCATTATCTGTATTAATTCCCCATGGAAGAAAAAGGTTTATCTCTTCCTTTCTTCCCCTTCTCTCTCTCTAACACACATTCATGTACATATATTCCTTCAGTCTTCCAGTAAAGTTAAATCATAATTATAGATAATTGTTGCTCACAATATTAAGATGATGTAAAATATATTTATTTCCCACGTAATACTGTTTCCTCTTCAAAAATCCTAACTTTCTTGGAATATCAGTAATTCTGCCTAAGAATAAGTATTTCTGCCACATGTCTAAATCTCTCAAGGTTACTCACATTCTTGGGCATTTTATGAACTTTATCTATGAGGAAATCTCTTGATTTTTTTTTACTAGCTTTATTGAGATATCATTCACATACCATGCACTTCACTCAAAGTGTACAATTCATTGTTTTTTTTCTTTTTATATTTAGAGTTGTGCCACCATTACTAAAGTCAATTTTAGAATATTTTCATCACTTCTCAAGAGAACCCCTACCCATTATCTGTCACTCTCCATTTCCTTCCAACCTCCCTAGCCGTAAGACACCACCAGTCTGCTTTCTGTCTTTGTAGATTTGTCTATTCTTGACATTTCATATAAATGGAATCATAAAATATATAGTATTTGTTCTTTGTGTGTGGCTTATTACACTTAGCATGTTTTTAAGGTTCATCCATGTTGTGGTATCAGTGCTTCATTCCTTTTCATTGCCAAATAATGTTCCTTTGTGTGAAGATAACCACATTTTGTTTATCCACTGATAAACTTATGCTGGTGAACATTTAAGTTGTTTCTACTTTTTGGCAATTAGGAGTAATTCTTCTGTAAGCATTCCTGTACATGTTTTGTATGGACATATATTTTCCATTCTCTTTTTTTTTTTTTTTTAACTTTTTTTATTAATTAAAAAAAATTAACAAACAAAAATTAAGATATCATTTCATTCTACATATACAATCAGTAATTCTTAGTATCATCACATAGTTGCATATTCTTAGAACATTTGCATCGATTTAGAAAAAGAAATAAAAAGACAACAGAAAAAAATAAAACGATAATAGAGAAAAAAAGATTATACATACCATACCCCTTATCCCTCGCTTTCATTTACCACTAGCATGTCAAACTAAATTTATTTTAACATTTGTTTCCCCTATTATTTATTTTTATTCCATATGTTCTACTCTTCTGTTGATATAGTAGCTAAAAGGAGGATCAGACACAAGGTTTTCACATTCACAGAGTCTCATTGTGAAAACTATATCATTGTTCAATCATCATCAAGAAACATGGCTACTGGAACACAGCTCTACATTTTCTTTTCCGTTCTCTTATGCATATACCTAGGAATGGAGTTGAATTGGCAGGTCATATGGTAACATTTTGGGGAGCTGCCAGAATGTTTTCCAAACTGATTGCATTATTTTACATTCCCAACAGCTTCCTGGAGTATTCTGAGCTCCATTCTGGATAGTTGCATTCTATACCTAGTTCATAGCTGATTTCTTGGGATCACTCCTTTTACCATCATCCTGGGTATTTTCTGCTCCTTCTGCTTGGGTTGGAGCTGGCCATACCTGAATCCTTTGTCTCTTGGTCATTCCCTTCTTTGTTATATTACATCCTTTATTAGCTTCTTGAGAAAGGGTAGATAGAAAGGACTTATTTTAACTTTATACTTGAATAATTGCTTGCCAGGGTATAGAATTCTAAGAGGAAAATCACATAGCAACAGAATTTTGAGGCTATTTCTAAGTTGTCTAGAGGTTCCAAAAGTGCTGTTTGTAATTTAGTGTCATTCTAAATCTGTCTGTTGTATGTGACCCGTTTTTTTCTTCTGGATGCTTATCAAAGTTTCTTTTTTTTGTCCCTGGTGTTCTGAAATTTCACATTACTGTGCGTATTATTAATCTGGAAACTGATGTTCTTCAGCATTAGACAATTTTCATTATTTCAATGATGTTTTCTTCTGTACAATTTTGGAAAATTTTTAAATGATTTTTTAAAATTGTGGAATGCAACATATATACAAAAAAGCAATAAATTTCCAAATACATTTTTTAAAATATATAAAGGGGATTTATTAAGTTGCAAATTTACAGTTCTAAGGCCATGAAAATGTCCAAATTAAGGCATCTACAAGAGAGTACCTCACTCAGGAAAAACTAATTGAGTCCGGGGTTTCTCTGCCACAAGGGAAGACACATGGTGACTTCAGCTGGCCCTTCTCTCCTGGGTTGATTTCATAGTGGCTCTCTTGCCTCCTTTGGGTCTTCCCTTAGCATTCCAAATACATTTTAACAAGTAGTTGTAGAACAGATTTTAAAGTTTGGTGTGGGTTACAGTTCTGCGATTTTTTGTTTTTTCTTCTAGCTGCTCCAAGACACTGGAGATCAAAAGAAATATCAATATAGTGATTCGGTATTCATACTCATTTGTTAAATCCTATCTTCATTGTTATACGCCTCTTTTTTTCCTTTTTTATGAAAGATGACATATATACGAAAAGCAATAAATTTCTAAGTATATCACAACAATTAGTTGCTCCACAATTTTACGTTTTTATTTCTAGCTGCTCTAAAGTACTGGAAGTTAAAAGAAATATCAATATAATGATTCAGCACTCATAATCATTTGTTAAACTTGACCTTCTTTGTATAAATCCACTATCACCTTTGCTCATTGTCCCACTCCTTAGGGGTATTTGGGCTGTGCTGATTCTAACTTTCTCATGTTGAAAGGGACTATCGACAGTATGGGTATACTGGTTTGAAAGGATGTATGGACCCTAGAAAAGCCATGTTTTAATCAAAATCCCATTTCATAAAGGCAAAATAATCCCTATTCAATACTATATGTTTGAATCTGTAATTAGATCATCTCCCTGGAGGTGTAATCCAGTCAAGAGTGGTTGTTAAACTGGATTAGGGGAAATGTGTATCTACCAATTTGGGTGGGTCTTGATTGGTTTACTGGAGTCCTATAAAAGAGGAAACATTTTGGAGAATGAGAGATTTCTGAGAGAGCAGAGAATGACATAGCCACAGGAAGCAGAGTCTACCAGCCAGTGAACTTTGGAGATAAAGAAGGAAAATGCCTCTTGGGGAGCTTCATGAAATAGGAAGCCAGGAGAGTAGGCTAGCAGATGACACCGTGTTCGCCATGTGCCCTTCCAGTTGAGAGAGAAGCCCTGATTATGTTTGCCATGTGCCTTCTCACTTGAGAAACTCTGAATGTCATTGGCCTTCTTGAACCAAAGTATCTTTTTCTGGATGCCTTTAATTGAACATTTCTATAGACTTGTTTTAATTGGGACATTTTCTTGGCCTTAGAACTGTTAACTAGCAACTTATTAAATTCCCCCTTTAAAAAGCCATTCTGTTCCTGGTATGTTGCATTCTGGCAGCTAGCAAACTAGAACAATGGGATAGGGAGATGAACTAGTTGGTGTTCTGGAGAGGCTGACCCCTCTGCATTTCAGGACTTCTCTGGTCCAGGGACTCGTCTGGAGGTTGTAAGTTCTGGAAAGTTATCCTAGTGCATGGAACCTTTGTAGAATCATATATAATGCTCTATATGATTAGAGTGCTTCATTCCTTTTCATTGCCAAATGAGTAGTGTTTCATTCCTTTTCATTGCCAAATAATGTTCCTTTGCATGAATATACCACATTCTTTAGGATTCTTTAGGATTGGCAGGAATGGTTTTGCTTGGGGTTTGGCAAGTTACGATAGTAGCAGTGTCTAACTGAGGCTTGTGTAAAAGTGACTTCCAGAGTAGCCTCTTGTCTGTTTGAATTCTCAGCCACTGATATCTCATTTGTTACACTTCTTTCCCCCCTTTTGGTCAGGATGGCATTGTTGATCCTACAGTACCAGGGCCATACTCATCTCAGGGGGTCATCTCCCACGCAGCCAGGGAGACTTTCATCTCTGGATGTCATGTCCCACGTTGGGGGGATGGCAACGGTTTCACTTGTAGAGTTGGGCTTAGAGAGAGCGACCACATCTGAGCAACAAAAGAGGTCCTCCGGAAGTGATTCTTAGCATACTTGTAGGTAGGCTGAGCTTCTCCACTTCTGCCAAAGTATTTTCTAAATGAGATTATACAGTATTTGCTCTTTTGTTTCTGGCTTATTTTACCTTACCAAATGTCCCACAGGTTCATTCACAATATTGGATGCTTCATTGTTCCTTTCTGTAGCAGCACAGTGCTCAATCATATGCCTACACTGTTGTTCGCCAGTCTACTCAGTCAGTGCATCTTTCAGCCATCTCCATCTACTGGGCCTCATATGTAACATCCAAAGTCAACATCCACCAACACTTTCACTTTTAGATAATTTCATTGTTTCCAAGGGAAAGATAACCAATAAATTCAACCTCACCAAATAGAAAATCCAAACCTCCCCCTAACTCTTCAACCTCCCCCCATTATGTACCCCTGGTCTTGCAGCAGTACTGTTGATGTATGTCTTCCTGTTAAACATAACCCATAGCATGCAATTGCATTTTCCCCCTATACCCTAAAATTTTACACTCTGTGTACCAGATTCATACTTTTGCAGTTCATGTAAGAACTTATTTATATTTGTAGTGTTGTTCAGTAGGACACATGGGTCTCTACAATCCCTTTCAATCATTTTCACCTTCATTATGGTAATATTAATTATAGACCTATGGTGAACCACCTTTACTTCTGTCTATTCCCTTACATTTGAGTTCAACCTCATTAGCTAACCATTCACCCATCTCCAGCTATGTGTATCTCTAGGTCCCCTGTGTTCTGTATTATAAGCCTCTGATTTTACCTTTACCATGGTCATAAAAGTGGAATTATACAGAATATATCCTTTTGTGTCTGGTTTATTTCACTCAGCATTGTGTCCTTAAGGATCATCCATTTTGTCATGTGCTTCAGAACATCATTTTATCTTACTGCTGCATAATATTCAATCGTATAAATATACCACATTTTGTTAATCCACTCGTCTGTTGATGGGCACTTAGATCGTTTCCATCCTTTGGCAATTGTGAATAATGCTGCTATGAACGTTGGTAGGCAAATGTCTCTGTCACTGCTTTCAGCTCTTCTGGGTATATACTAAGTAGTAGTATTGCTGGGTCATAGGGTAACTCAATATTTAGTTTCCTTAGCAAATGCCAGACTGTCTTGCATAGCAGCTGTACCATTATACGTTCTAGCAGTGCACAAGTGTTCTATTTCTCCACATCCTTTCCAACATTTGTAGTTTTCTTGTTTGTTTACTAGCAGCCATTCTTAGGGGTGTGAGGTGGTATCTCATTGTAGTCTTGATCACATTTCCCTTACAGGTAATGAAAATGAGCATCTCTTCATGTGCTTTTTAGCCATTTATATTTGCTGTACAGAAAAATGCGTATTCATATCATTAGCCCATTTTATAATTGATTGTTCTTTTGTTGTTGATTTGTATGATTTCTTTATGTAGGATATCATACCTGTATCCGATGTATGATTTCTAAATATTTTCTCCTGTTGAGTTGGCTGCCTCTTCATCTTTTTTACAAAGTCTTTTGAGACACAGAAGCATTTGATTTTGAAGTGTTCCCATTTATCTGTATATATATATTTTTTGTTGCTTGTACTTTGGGTGTAAAGTTTAGGAAGCTACTTCCTATTACTTGGTCTTGAAGATGTTTCCCTACATTTTCTTCTAGGAGCTTTATGGTACTTGTTCTTATATTTAGGTATTTATTTTGTGTAGCATTTTAAAAATAGAGTTACAGTTCCATACAATGAGTTGCACTGATTTTAGGTGAATTGTTTGGTTCATTTTGATAAATATATATTCTCATGTAGCTATCCCTGCAGTCAAATTATAGAATATTTCCATCATCCCAGAAAGATCCCTCATGCACCTTTCTAGTTATTTCCTGTCACACCACTCCAAGCAAGCACTATTTTGTTTTCTGTTCTCATAGCTTAGTTTTTCTGGTTCTAGAACTCCATGCAAATGAAATCCTATAATATGTACTCTTGGGTCTGGCATTTTTTTGTTCAACTGGGTGTATTCCATTGTATCAGAATACTGTAATTCATCCATTATATGTTGGTAGACATTTGGATTGTTTCCCATTTTTGCATTCTCAGTAGTGCTTCTATGAACGTTCTTATATAGGTGTTTTAGTGGACATTTGCTTTTTCTCTAGGGTAAATGAGAATGAAGTTTGTTGTTTATGTTTATTTCTGCTATTTTATTTTTAATTTCTGAGAGCGTTATCTTGGTATCTGCATTAAAAATATCTTTTTTGAGTCGTGTTTGAAGTGAATAATTTTAACTTTCTGAGGACTTTAGTAATATATATACACATATATACTTTTTTCTTTTCCTTCATGGACTGTATTTCCCCTCATTTGAATTATCTGTTTTTGATAACTTTGTTTATTGTTAAAGACTTGCCCTAGATATCTCATAATCCTTGGTAATCTTAGTTATTTTTTAAATTAAGTTATAACATATACAAAAGGGTATACATCTTAAGTATTCAACTTAATGAAATTTTTTCTATATATCTACCCATGTAATAGTGCTCAGATTAAGAGAGAGGATTCTTCCAGCACCTCATTGTACCACTCCAAAGTCAGTACCCTTAGTGTCCTATACCCACTAGTTATTCTGACTTTTTACTGTAGTTTATTTTTACCAATCTGGGGGCTTGGTGTAAGTAAAATAATTCCATTATTTTTCCTTCTCCATTAGTTTTCTATACATTCTTAATTGTTTTTGGTGGCTACCCTAGATCAGAGTTTCTCAACTTTGGTACTATTAATATTTGAAGCTGGGTAATTTTTAGTTTAATAGCCTCCTGTACTAGATCCCCTCCCGTTTTTTCTCCTACCCATGCTAGTTGGGACAGCTAAACTGTCTGGCCACATGTCCCCTGGAGGAACAGTATTACCCCTAGTTGAAAACCACTGTCTTAAATATTTCAACCTGCATCCTTAATTCATGACCTTACACCAATTCGCATGCCCTCCTTGCCCTTTGTACTATTGTCATATATTTTAGTTCACATATATTATAAACCTTTAAGACAATACATTGTTCTTTTACAATTAATATTTTTAAATCTTTGCATTCTAAAATAAACAGAAAATCACACACACATACACACACATATTTTTCTCTTTGTAAGGCAAACGTCCTGACACAGCCAGGTCAAGAAGTAGAGCTTTGCCAGCCATCCCAGAAGCCACTCTACATATTCCATTTTAAGTTTAACCATTCCCTCCAAAAAAAAAGCCAATTACCTGTTCTACTGTTTTTGTAAAAATTAATGACTTTTTCACACTCAGTTTTCCATATTATTAACGTTTTGCATTAGTGTGGTACCTTTGTTAAAATTGAACCAGTATTATAATTATTTATTGTGGTCCATAGTTTACATTAGGATTCACTCTTTGCATTGTACACTTATATATATATTTTAACTTTTTTTAGTATATAATATAACATATATACAAAGCAAAAAAAAAAGAAGCAACAATTTTCAAAGCGCTCTTCAATAAGTAGTTACAGGACAGATCCCAGAGTTTGTCATGGGCTACGATACCATTATTTCAGATTTTTCCTTCTAGGTGCTCCAGAACATTGGAGGCTCACTTCTATGTTTTTTAAAAAATTGTTTTTTAGATATTTTAAAAAAATTTATGTTCATAACATATATACAACCTAAAATTTCCCTCCTTTAACCCCATTCAGATAAATAATTGTTTTTAATTATATTCACAGTGCTGTGCTATCACCACCATCATCTATTACCAAAGCTTTTTCATCACCCCAACAAAGTTCTGTACCCAGTTAAGCTTTAACTCCCTATTCCCTGCTTCTTCTCAGTCCTTGGTAACCTGCCTTCTAATTTCTGACTGGGAATTTGGTTGTGCTTATTATTTCATATCAGCAAAATGATAAAATATTAGTCCTTTTGCATCTGGCTTATTTCACTTGATGATGTCTTCAGTGTTTGTCTATGTTGTTACACATATCAGAACTTTGTTCCTTTTTGTGGCTGCATAGTATTCCCTTGTATGTATATACCACATTTGTTTATCCATTCATCTGTTGATGGATGTTTGGGTTGCTTCCACCTTTTGGCCATTGTGAATAATGCTGCTGTGGACATCAGTGTGCAAGTATCTGTTCAGTTCCCTGGTTTCAATCTTTTTGGGTGTATACCTACTGGTGGGATTGCCAGATCATAAAGTAATTCTATAGTTAACTTTTTGAGGAACCACCAAACAGTGTAACATTTTACTTTCCCATCAAAAGTGTATGAGACTTCATATTTCTCTACATCCTTTCCAACACTTACTTTCTATTTCTAGTGAGTATGAAACGGTATCTCATTGTAGTTTTGATTTGCATTTCCCTAGTGATGTTGAACATCTTTTCATATATATCTTTGGAGAAATATCTATTCAGATCTTTTGCCCATTTTTAAATTGAGTTGTTTGTCTTTTTGTTGTCAAGTTGTAGGATTTCTTTATATATTTTAGGTGTTAAACCCTTAATAGATACATGGTTTCCAAATATTTTCTTCCATTCTTTAGGTTGTCCTTCTTACTTTATTCCTAAAATTCTTTGCACAGAAATTTAAAATTTTTTTTCATGTCCCATTTATCTAATTATTCTTTTGTTGCTTGTGCTTTTGGCCTTAAGTCTAAGAAACATTGCCCAACACCAACGTTCTAAAGGTGTTTCCCTATCTTTTTTCTAGGAATTTTGTAGTTTTCTTTCTTATATTTAAGTCTCTGGTCCATTTTGAATTAACTTCTGTATATTGTGGGAGGTAGAGGTCCACCTTCATTCTTTGGCCTGTGCATATCTAGTTTCCCCAGTCCCATTTGTGGGAGAGACTGTTCTTTCCCTGTAGAGCAGACTTGGTTCTTTTGTCAAAAATCATTTGGCTATAGAGAGGTGGGTTTATTTCTGTACTCTTCTTTTCCACTGTCTGGATGTCTGTTCTTGACCTGTACCACACTTTTTTTTAGTACTTGGCTTTGTAATAAATTTTGAAATTGGAAACCTCATAGGATTTTAAGAATCAAATGAGTAAATAATTTAGAATAGTGCCTCGCACGTAGTATTTAGTAAGTGAGAGTTGCTACTACTATTATTTGTTTTTTAGAACAACTGTATGCACTAAGTCTCACTGACCCAGTTCTATATATGTGGAGAAACTAAGTCTCACAGGAAGATTGAGAGAGTTGTCTAAAGTTACAAAGATTAGTTTGCATTCCTGGTTCTATACTTTGGTAGTGTGTCTACCTTAACTGTTTTCTGCCCTGTCAGAGAAGATTATACTGAGATGTACAGACAGGGTTTGTTAATCCCTATAAGAAGACCACCACTGCTACTGGCCTGTAGTTTGGGATAGAGCAGCCTTAATGAAGAGACACTGGACGAGATTGGACCTCAGGTTCTGGGGTTGTAGTTGCCTCAAGTTAGAATTGTTCCTGGGAACTGGAGCTTCACTGATTGCTGTAGGTGTATTTAAAGCAGTGGTAGCTGCAAGCAGGATTGCTGCAGAGACTGGGAATGAGACTCATCATTGCTTCATTTCTCAGTCACCTGTAATCACTCTTCATCCCATGACCAAGGGTGCCCTGATAATCGGGTGAACTCATGAGCTGCTGAATTCATGGTTAGTTGTCCTTTGCAATACCAGATTTTATTTGTGTCTTGATGGCTGAGGACTTAACTGACTTGCCTGTCTGGATTCTTGAGTTCTGGATTCATCTTAACCTCTTAAAATTTGCCTGCCCCTCCAAATCCTGCCAATCCAGATTCCTTATAGATTTCGCACTTCTTTCTTTTTTATTAAATTTAATATTCATTTATAAAACTAATGTGCATACATAGTATTAAAAGTCAAATGTATTATAAGGCTTATAAGAAGAAACACCCAGATTCATTCGTATATGCCAATATTTATTTGAACCAATTTTTTTTTTGTTTCTAAGGTTGAATTAATAATCATACTTCAGAGTTCATGACTGTTTATCATCATTTTACCTATACCGGACTTTTTCTTGGTATGCATATATGTTATTTTTTTTAATTACCATTCCCACTCCTATTCTCCTCTTAACCATTAAATAACCACTCAATATGTTTATGTGTATCCATTGTAGATACTTTTTTTCCTTTATCACAGAGTTATGTATTCTTCATCATCATGATCATATTTAGAACATTTGTATCAATCTAGAAAAAGAAAACTCATGCATCCCATCCTCTTAACCTTCCCACTCATTTACTCATCTGCCATACCCTGGATAAAAGTATCGGGCACACAGTTTTCACAGTCACAGTGTAAATGCTATATAGTCATACAATCGTCTTCAGGAATCAAGGCTACTGGAACACAGTTCATCAGTTTCAGGTACTTCCCTCTAGCCACTCCAATATACCATAAACCAAAAAGGAGTATCTATATAATGTATAAGAATAACTTCCAGGATAACCTCTCAATTCTGTTTGAAATCTGTCAATCACTGAGACTTTATTTTGTCTCATTTCTCTCTTCCTCTTTTTGGTCAAGAAGGTTTTCTCAATCTCTTGATGCCTGGTCCCGGCTCATCCCCGGGAGTCCTGTCCCATGTTGCTAGGGAGATTTACACCTCTGGGAGTCATGTCTCACATGGTGGGGAGGACAGCGAGTTCACTTGCCGAATTGGCTTAGAGAGAGAGGCCATCTAAGCAACAAGAGAGGTTCTCTAGGAGTGACCCTTAGGCATAATTTCAGGAAGTTTAGCTTCTCCTTTGCAGGAATAATCTTCATAGGGGCAGGCCCCAAGCTTGAGGGCCCAGCCTATTGAATTGGTTGTCCCCACTGCTTGCAAGAATATCATGAATTCCCCAGATGAGGAAGATGAAAAGTTCCCCGGAAGGGAACTTTGCAAATGCTTCTTTATTTACTGCCCAAATTACTCTGGGATAAATCTGGGCATCACACTAACCTGGACTAACCAACAAAATCTCACACCCTATTCAAGGTTCCATTTGCTTAGGTTGTTCATCTAAACTGACTATATAAGTTAAGTTAGGAAATGTGCTACCCAAAATATAAATTTTGCACCAAATAAATGTCTCTCCCTTTAGTTTCACACAGAAGTTGAAATTTTAAAATATGGACAATATAATCCTTTACTCTGCATTCTCTGTACCTTATCCTATCCAAATCAGCTTTATTCATATCTCTGCTCAAAGTTTGATTACTTTTTCAACTTTTTAAACAGTTCCTGTGTGGGAAACTGCTGACTTTCATACTTCTTGGCTCTAATTCTGATAGCCAGTCTTTTTTAATTAAAAAAAAATCATTTTAAAGAATCACAAACTTAGAGAAAAGTTCAAAAAACTTGTTTCCTAAACCATTTGAGAATAAGTTGCCACCTGATGGCCCATCATTCCTCTGAAGATTTTAGTATGCATTTCTCACTGTTAAGGTTATTCTTCTACATAATCACAATATAACTATCAACAATTGGGAAGTTATCAAAATATTAGTACCATCTAAACCTCAAACCCCATTCAGTTTTCCCAGGTAGCTTTTTTTTTTTTTTAACTTTTGATCATTCAATTCTACACATATAATCAGTAATTCACAATATCATCACATAGTTGCATATTCATCATCATGATCATTTCTTGGAACAGTTGCATCTATTCAGAAAAAGAAATAAAAAGAAAACAGAAACAAATTTACACATACCATATCCCTTACCCCTCCCTTTCATTGATCACTAGTATTTCAATTTTAACATTTGTTCCCCCTATTATTTATTTATTTTTAATTCATATGTTTTACTCATCTGTCCATAAGGTAGATAAAAGAACCAGACACAAGGTTTTCACAGTCACACAGTCACCTTGTGAAAGCTGTATGATTATACAGTCATCTGCAAGAAACATGGCTACGAGAACACAGCTCTACGTTCTCAGGCAGTTCCCTCCAGCCTTTCCATTACATCTCGACTAACAAGGTGATACCTATTTAATGTGTAAGAATAACCTCCAGGATAACCTCTCGACTCTATTTGGAATCTCTCAGCCATTGACACTTTATTTTGTCTCATTTCACTATTCCCCCTTTCAGTTGAGAAGGTTTTCTCAATCCCTTGATGCCAAGTCTCAGCTCATCCTAGGGGTTCTCTCAGTCCCTTGATGCTGAGTCCCAGCTCATTCTAGGATTTCTGTCCCATGTTGCCAGGAAGGTCCACACCCCTGGGAGTCATGTCCCACGTAGACAGGGGGAGGGTGGTGAGTTTGCTTGTTGTGTTGGCTGAAGAGAGAGACCACATCTGAGCAACAAAAGAGGCTCTCTTGGGGGTGACTCTAAGGTCTAATTTTAAGTAGGCTTGACCTATCCTTTGTTAGGTTAAGTTTCATATGAACAAACCCCAAGACTGGGGACTCAGCCTATGGCTTTGGTTGTCCACACTGCTTGTGAGAATATCAAGAATTCAACTTGGGGAAGTTGAATTTTCCCCCCTTCTCACCATTCCCCAAAGGGGACTTTGCAAATACTTTTTTATTCGCTCTGGGATTTATCGGTTTCCAATTATCTTAATCATATTCTTTGTAGCAAATGAATCCAGTTCAGAATCATATGTTGCTTTTTCTTTTCCTGTCTCTTTAGTCTTTCCTAGACTTTCATGACCTTGAGAGAGTTTTGACAATACAGCACAGTTGTTTTGTTGAGTATCCCTCAACATGGGTTTGTAATATATTTCCTTATGTTCCTTTCAGGTAGTACATAATTTTGGTTTGTCTCATTACTGATGATGTACATATTAGTCACTTTGGAAGTGTCTGCCAGACTTCTCCATTATAAAGTTACCCTTCCCTTTTTAATAAATAAGTATTTTGGGGAGAAGTAGTTTCAAACTGCAAAAACATTCTATTCCTATCCAAATTTTGATTTGTTCATTTATTTTATCTGTGGGTTTTTAGTATCTTATTTTATTCAATAGGTATTGTTTTATATGCAGTATATTTGAATGTATAGTACACAGACATAAATGGCAGTGTTCAGTTTTACTAACTAATTTAGTATATCAAGTATATATACTTAGTATAATTAAGGTATTATAATGTGCTCCAAATCTGGAAGATCATATCACAAAATGTTCAGGGTGATTATCTATTGGTTAGTAAATAAAATTCAGTTGGGTGCATGGGTGGTTCAGTGGTAGAATGCTTGCCTTCTGTGTGGGGGACCCGGGTTGGATTCCCCGACCATGAACTTAAAAAAAAAAAATTCAACCACAGAAAAATATGAATTAGTGTTATCTCTAGGTGGCCTGGAGTTAAAGGGATCCAGCTGCTTGAGCCAAATCTGTACTGGCCCTAGCTGCAGTTTGGTGCCATCTGGTGGAGATTGTCCAGTTCAATGTATGTATAAAATGGGGACAAATCTGGCTAGCTAGAACTTTCAGGCATTGGAGGCAGTTTCTGGTATGGTTGGTTATCGTTTGTCACAATCCTGGGACATTGGGCCAGGAGATTCCGTGAAGAAGAAGACCTATTTTCTGTTTCCTTGCTTTCTAAAACAAATTACCTACTTTTCTCTGCCAGGCCTTGCTCTTGCTTATGTTGGGTATGTGAATGTTTGTGTTTATTTTACTTCAGGTGATTTTTATTTTCTCTTTCTGAAAATCTTGTATTTTATGAATGTGTGAATAAAAATTTAGATTAAAATTTTGGGGGGCAAGCAATCTCTTTTATTCCTTAGGTTTATTTACACACACCCTCCTCCCCCATTAGATCAGAGTGGTTTAGTGATTCGCCTAACAAGAGTTTTCTGTTACCCCTCCAGTTGATCTTTTTTTTTTTTTAATTGAGAAATCTTCACACATCTGCAGTCCATACATGGTATACAATCAGTGGCTCACAATATCATCACATAGTTGTGTATTCATCACCATGATCTATTTTTTTTTAATTTTCCATTTTTAAAAAAATTTTTCTCTCTCTCTCTTTTTAAGATTTTTTAAATTACAAAAAACCACCAAATAAACGCAAACATTCCTATTTGATCATTCTGTTCTCTATATATAATCAGTAATTCACAATACCATCACATAGTTGCATATTCATCATCATGATCATTTCTTAGAACATTTGCAACCATGATCATTTTTAGAACATTTGCATCACTCCAGAAAAAGAAATAAAAAGAAAAAGAAAACCTCATGCATCCCATACCCCTTACCTGTCCCTTTCATTGACCACTGGTATTCCAATCTACCCAATTTTTTACCCTTTATCCCCCCTTTTATTTATTGTTTTAGCCATATTTTTAACTCATTTGTCCATACACTGGTTAAAGGGAGCATCAGACACATGGGTTCCACAATCACACAGTCACATTATAAAAGCTATATCGTTATACAATTATCTTCAAGAATCAAGGCTACTGGAACAGAGCTCAACAGTTTCACATACTTCCCTCCAGCCATTCCAAAACACTGTTAACTAAAAAGGGATATTTATATAATGTATAAGAGTAACCTCCAGGATAACTTCTCAACTCTGTTTGAAATCTCTCAGCCACTGAAACTTTATTTTGTCTAATTTCTCTCTTCTCCTTTTGGTCAAGAAGTCTTTCTAATTCCCATGATGCCAGGTACTGGCTCATCCTCAGAGTCCCGTCCCACATTGCCAGGGTGATTGATACCCCTAGGAGTCATGTAGTGGGGAGGACAGTGAATTCACCTGCTGAGTTGGCTTAGACAGAGAGACCACATCTGAGCAACAAGAGAGTTTTTCTGGGGGTGACTTTCAGGCTAATTTTAGTAGGCTTAGTCTGTCCTTGGCAGGGATAAGTTTCATATGAACAAACCCTAAGATTGAGGGCTCGGACTATTGATTTGGTTGTTCCCACTGCTTGCAAGAATATCAGGAATTCTCCAAATAGGGAAGTTGAAATTTTCCCCTTTATTACTGTTCCCAGAAGGGAACTTTGCAAATGCTTTTTTATTCACTGTTCAAAACAATCATCTATCTTTCCTTCCGGTTCCATTTGTGCCCACAGCCTTCCTTCCTCTATCATTCTCACATTCAGCTTCATTGAGTGTACTAACATTATTGTGCTACAATTAGGTAGTGTTGTGCTATCCACGTCTGAACTTTTAGAATCAATTCTGTTGCACAATCTTTATCCTTCAGCTCCAGTTACCCAAAATCTACCCTATTTCTCCTGATGGCCTCTTCTTTTTTTTCCTCCTTCTAAAGTTTAATTTTTTTTATTAATTTAAAAATTAAAAATAAAGAAACACAAACATTCTTAGCATATGATCATTCCGTTCTACATATATAATCAGTCATTCACAATATCATCACATAGTTGCACATTCATCATCGTGATCATTTCTTATTGCATCAATTCAGAAAAACAAAGACAACAGAAAAAAATTCATACATACCATACCCCTTACCCCTCCCTTTCTTTTTTTAAATTTATTTTTTATTTATGATACATAACCACATACAGACA
>PVIY010044556.1:0-19645 GCA_004026745.1 Myrmecophaga tridactyla | reverse complement strand
ATGTCATTACTGCCGGGTGCTGAAAATAGATGGTACTTAATATTTTAAAATTTCAACTAATGTGTGAGACTAAAGCAAAAAATGTTGATTTGGTACAAATCTATACTTGGACTAGTGCATCTCCCAATATAACCTATGTAGATAGTTGATTGAACACCTTAAGTACATGGAACTTTGTATAGGACATGAGATTTTGTTTGTTTGTCCAGGTGATGCCCTGGTGAATTCCAGAGTGATTTGATCAGTGAGTGGAAAAGTATTTGTAAAGGTGAGAACGGGGGAAAACTCAACTTCCCCAAGTTGAATTCTTGATATTCTCACAAGCATTGTGGACAACCAAAGCTATAGGCTGAGCCCCCAGTCTTGGGGTTTGTTCATATGAAACTTAACCCCACAGGGGATAGGTCAAGCCTACTTAAAATGAAGCCTAAAAGTCACCCCCAAGAGAACTTCTTTTGTTGCTCAGATGTGGTGGCCTCTCTCTCCAGCCAACACAGCAAGCAAACTCACCACCCTCCCCCTGTCTACGTGGGACATGACTCCCAGGGGTGTCTATCTTCCTGGCAGCATGGGACAGAAATCCCAGAATGAGCTGAGATTCAGCATCAAGGGATTGAGAAAAACTCTAGAATGAGCTGAGACCCAGCATCAAGGGATTGAGAAAACCTTCTCCACCAAAAAGGGGAAGAGTGAAATGAGACAAAGTGTCAATGTCTGAGAGATTCTAAACAGAGTTGAGAGGTTATCCTGGAGGTTATTCTTATGCATTAAGTAGATATCACCTTGTTATTCAAGATGTAATGGAGAGGCCGGAGGGAACTGCTTGAAAATGTAGAGCTGTGTTCCAGTAGCCATGTTTCTTGATGATTGTATAATGATATAGCTTTCACAATGTGACTGTGTCATTGTGAAAACCTTGTGTCTGGTGCTCCTTTTATCTACCTTGTCAACAGATGAGAGGAACATATGGAATAAAAATAAATAATAGGGGGAACAAATGTTAAAATAGATTTAGTTTGAAATTCTAGTGATCAATGAAAGGGATCAGTAAAGGGTATGGCCTGTAAAATTTTGTTTGTTTATTATATTTTTCTGTTGTCTTTTTATTTCTTTTTCTGAATTGATGCTAATGTTCTGGGAAATGATCATGATGATGAATATGCAACTATGTGATGATACTGTGAATTGCTGAGTGTATGTGTTGGGAATGTTTGTGTTTCTTGTAAATTTTTTTTAATTAATAAAAAATTTAAAAAAAACAATCTTAGAATCACATTCAGAGAACACATTTCATATGGGCAAGTATCTTTAACCTAAGTAGTATAATCTGGACAATATAAGTATTTATATAAATATTGCTTCTGCCCTTTTCTTTTTAAAAAAGTAAATGTATGAATGTGTGCATGGTGTACACTTCTGCTGACAGATTTAAAATTCTGTCTCAGCTACTATGAGAAAACTTAAAATAATTTTGGATGACTCTAAAATACCTATGGGCCCCCAATTCTAATGCTTTTTTTAAAAAATCATGAAAAAACCCTCAATTTCCACTGAGCTTAGGAAAAACAGATTTGGCAACATTAGGTCTAACTTCTTCAAAATAATTTCATAAGTGCAGCCTCATTTATGAAAGCCATCTATTTTCCATTTGACTTTTTTTAAGTCCCTATTGTCTTACATCTGATCTGCTTCACTTGTTTATAATTTCTCTCCAGTTTTTCCCCACAGTATTTATTATGAAAAGTTTCAGATCTATGGAAAATCTGAAAAAATTATAAGACTGACAACCATGTAACCACCACCTAGATTTTTGCTGTATTTGCTTTTTGCACATTTGTCTATTCATCCTATTATCCAATTACCAGACCTCTTATTTTTTATACATTCCAAAGTAAGTAGTAGATATTAGTACACTTTACCCCATGGGACACTTAAGTAAGCATGTAATTAACTGGAATTATGCAATGTTTACTTAACTTTTTCATAAAATTTATATACAATGAGATACACAAATCTTAAGTATACAACTGGTGAGTTTTGACAAGTAAATATGCCTTGGTAACAGAAAAACTCTCAAAATACAGATTACGACCATCACCAAGAAAGTTGATGCCCATTTTCTGTCAATCCTTGCTCCATCTCCCAAAAGCAATAAATTCTGTGATTTTTTACAACACAGATTAGTTGTACCTGTTTTAAGACATTTTAAAAATGGAATCATGTAGAAGAGAGGTCTTAAACTATGGCCAATAGGACAAATCTGGTTCATCATCTGTTTTTGTATAACTAATGCATTAAGAATGTTTTTTATATTTTTATTGTTTCATTTTTAAGAAACAATCAAACATCAAAATATGTGACAGAGACTATATGTTTCCCACAAGACCTGAAATATTTCTTTCCTGGCCCTTTACAGAAACATGCTGATCTCTGGTATAAAATATATTCTCTTCTGTATGGCTCTTTTCACTTAGCATAATGTTTTCCAGTCTTGTCCATAATGTTGCACTATTAAAATGCTATTTCTTTTTATTGCTAAATAGTATTCCTTTGTATGAATATTCAACAGTTTGTTTAGCCACTATCTGATGGTGGTTACCTGATGTGTTTGTATTTTTTTACTATTATGAATAAAGCTGATTTATAAATTCAAATATAGGCATTTTGTGTAAACATATGCTTTCATTCCTCTTGAGGAAATAACTAAATATAGAATTGCTGGATCCAAAAAGAGTCATTTCTTTAGTTTTATGAGTAACAGCCAGGCCACTACATACACTCAAACAAAGTGTGAAAGTTCCAGTTGCTCCAGACACTTAACAATTGGTATTTTCAGATAAAAAAAAATTGTAGTCAGAGCAAACAAAATCCAAAGTGAACAGAAGGAAGGAAATAATGAAAATTAGATAGAGCAAAAATAAATTAAATCAAGAATTTTAAAACTGGAGAGAATCAACATAACTGAAAGTTGGTTCTTTAAAAAGATCAATGAAATTGAGAAACCTTTAGCTAAACTGATGGAGAAAAAAGAGAGAAAGCACAAATAACTAAAATCAGAAATAAATGAGTAGAGATTATAAGTGACTCCACAGAATAAAAAAAGTTATAACAGAATACTATGAATAATTGTATGCTTAACAAATTAGATAATCTAGATAAAATGGACAAATTCCTGGAAACACCAAACCATGAACACTGACTTAAGAAGAAATTGAAGCTCTCAACAGACCAATAATTAGTAAAGAGGTTGAATCAACAAGCAAACACTTCCCAACAAAGAAAAGGCCAGACCAGTTGGCTTTACAGGTGAATTTTACCAATCCTGCTTAAACTCTCCCCAAAAAATGGAAAGGAGGGAAAACTCATTAATTCATTCTGTGAGGCTGTCATGGTCAGGTTCATGTGTCAACTCAGCCAGGTGGTGGTATCTGGTTGTCTGGTAGGGCAAGCACTGGTCCGTTGCTATGAGGACATTTCATGGACTTAAATCATGACCACATTGGCAGCATCCACAGCTGATTGCATTTGCATTCAATTAAGGGGAGCATCTTCTGCAATGAGTGACACTTAATCTAATCACTGGAAGCCTTTTAAGGAGGACTCAGAAGAGATGATCACTCTTCCTGCTTCAGTCAGCCTCTCCTGAGAATTCATTGAGGACCTTCATTGCAGCTGCCAGCTTGTAGTTGCCCTACAGATTTTGGACCCTTACATCCCCATGGCTGCCCAGCCAGCCTCTCCTGAGGGTTCATTGAAGACCTATATTGGAGCTGCCAATTTTGGGTCTGATTTACAGATCTTGGAATCTTACATCCCCACATCTGCCTCTCTTGAGAGTGCGAGCTCATGGTCTACCCTACAGACCCTGGACTCTACATCCCCGTGGTTATCTGAGCACTTCTATAACTTTTATATTAAAGGTATCTCCGGCTGATTCTGTTTCTCTAGAGAAATTTAGCTAATACAGAGGCCATCATTACTCTAATACCAAAGTCAGATAAAGATATTTCAAAAACAGTAAATTAGAGACAAATATCCCTAATATAGATGCAAGAATCCTCATCAAAATACTAGTGAACAGAATCCAATAGTACATTAAGAGAATTATACTCTGAGATCAAGTGGGATTTATCCCAATTATGCAAGGGTGGCTCAACATAAGAAAAACAATTAATGTAATATAGCACATTAATAAAATGAGGAAAAAAAGACATGATCATTTCAACTGATGCAGAAAAGACATTTGACAAAATCCAGCATCCTTCTTGCTAAAAACACTTGACAAACTACTAATAGAAGGATATTTCTTCAACATGATAAAGTGAATATATGAAAAATCCATAGTTAACATCATAGTTAATGGTTAAAGACTAAAACTTTCCTTCTGAGATCTAGGACAAGACAGGGATGTCCCTTGTCACTGTTGTTATCCAACAACATAGTAGAAGTTTTAGCCAGAACAATTAAGCAAGAAAAAGAAATAAAACAAAAAAGAAGAGGCAAAACTTCCCTGTTTGAAAGTGACATGATTCTGTATGTAGAAAACCCTGAAAAATATGCAAAAAACCCTACTAGAGCTAATAAATTCAGCAAATATGTGGGGTACAGTATCAACATTCATAAACTGTTTCTTTACACTAGCTATGAACAATTTGAAAAAGAAATAAAGAAAATAAGTGCATTTACAATAGCAGCTAAAAGAATCAAATATCTGAGAACAAATTTAATGAAGGATATAAAAGCCTTGTATCTGGAAATTACCAAAACATTGCTAAAAGAAATTAAAGGCCTAAGTGAATGGAAGAACACTCCATGTTGATGGATCACAGACTAAATATTTTGAAATGTCAGTCCCACACAGATTGTTTACAGATTGAATGTAATCCCAATAAAATTCTAACAGCTTACTTTGCAGAAGTGGAAAAGCTAATATCAAACTCATATCAAAGAGTAAGTGGCCCCAAATAGCCAAAAATATCTTGAAAAAAATCAAAGTTGGAGGACTCACTACCTGATTTTAAAACTTTTTACAAATCTACAGCAATCAGAAGAGCAAGATTCTGGCACAAGTACAGTCATATAGACAAATGGAATTGACTCAAGAGTTCAGAAATAAACTCTCATATCTATAGCCAATTGATTTTTGGCATTCTACCAAGTCCACTGAATGGGGAAAGAAAAGTGTCCTCCAATGTTGCAGGGAAAATTGGATAACCATATGCCCATGAATGAAGGTGGACTACTATCATATGCCATATACACAAATTAACTCAAAATGGATCAAAGACCTAAATATAAGAACCAAAACTATAATCTTCTAGAATAAAACAGGGAAATATCTTCAGGATCTTGTGTTACACAGTGGTTTCTTAGACTTTACACCAAAAGCACAAACAACAGTATTAAAACAGATAAATAGGATGTCATCAAAATTAAAAACTTTTGTGCATCAAAGGGCTTAATCATGAAAATGAAGAGACAGCCTATTTAGTGGGAGAAAATATTTGGAGATCATATATCTTATAAGAGTTTAATTACCAGTATATATAAAGAAGTCTTATATCTCAACAACAAAAAGGGAAACAGCTCAATTAAAGAATGTGTAAGAGACCTGAATAAGCATTTCTCCAAAGAAAACATAAAATAACCAAAAAGCACCAGGAAATATGCTCAACATCATAAGCCATTAAGGAAATGCAAATAAAAATCACAATGAGAGTCCATTTTATTCCCACTAAAGGCTATCTAAAAAAAAAGAAAATAATAAGTATTGGAGATGTAGAGAACTAGTAACCTTCATAGATTTTTGATGGGAATGTAAAATGGTGCAACTACCATTTATGATTTCTCAGAAAATTACATATAGGATTACCATATGACCCAGCAATGCCACTGTAGGTATAACCCAAAAGAATTGAAAGCAGGGACTCAAACAGATATTTGCATACCAATCTTCATAACAGCATTATTCATCATTGCCCAAAGGTGGAGGCAACCCAAATGCCATCAACAGATGAAAGAATAAGCAAACTGTGGCATATATACATACAATGGAATATTATTCATCTGTAAAAAGGAATGACGTTCTAATGCATTCTACAGAATGGATGCATCTGGAAGACAAATTTATATACTTAAAAACTCGAATACAGATTAACAGGGGTCAATGTGGGAGTAGTAGTTGGAGAGTTAATGCTTAATTGGTACAGAGTTTCTCTGTGGAGTGATGGAATGTTTTGGAACTGGATAGTGGTGATGCAGCACAACATTGTTCATGTAATTAACACCACTAAATTGTGTAATTGAAAATGGATAAAATAGAAAATTTTCGGTTGCATATATGCAACCAAAAGAAAAATTTTTTACAAAACAAAAAATTGTGGGACTTAACAACACAAAGAGTGAATTAAAATGTAAACTATATATAGTACATTAATAATAATATTGTTTCATCAATTGTGACAAAAGGTGCTGTACTAATAAAAATGTTAATAATTTTATAGCATCACTAAATAAAGTGTCATGTCTTTCTTAAAAGAAAAAATAATGCCATTATTAACATCTAGAAAGATTAATATTAATTCCTTAATAGTATCTTATATGCAGTCCAGAGTCTATTTTCCCCAATTATCAGAAATGTCTTTTTTGTTTTTTTTCCATGAAAACCAACATTCATTCATGGTTTATATCTACCAGTTGTTCCTAATTTGCAGAGTTTATTTTACTCTAGAGCACTTTAATCCTCATTCAATATTGCTGGCTGGGATATTTTGATTATCCTTAGAGATGTGACCCACCCAATTGTGGGTATTTACTTTTGATTAGATGGCTTCCATGGAGTTGTGATTCCACCCATTCCAAGTGGGTCTTGATTAGTTTACTGGAATCCTTTAAAAGAGGAAGCATTTTGGAGAAAGTCCCTTTTTAGAGCCAATAGAAAGCCACAGCAGAGCTGAACAGAGCCATGGTAAAGCCATAAGGCTGAGAGTCCATGCCACCCAAGAACTTTGAAGAAGAAGGAATACATCCCCGTGGGAGCTTCATGAAGCAAGAAGCCTGGAGAGAAAGCCAGCAGACATCACTGCATTTGCCATATGCCTTTCCTGTTGAAAGAGAAATCCTGAACTTCATCGGTCTTTCTTGAGTGAAGATAACCTATTGTTGGTGCCTTTATTTGGACAGTTTATTTTTTTTTATTTTTTACATGGGCAGGCACCAGAAATCAAACCCGGGTCTCTGGCATAGCAGGTGAGAATTATGCTACTGAGCCACCATCACACCACCCTATTTGGACAGTTTTATAGACTTACTTTAATTGGAACATTTTCATGGCCTTAGAACTGTGGATTTGCATCTTAATAAATTCACCTTTTTAAAAGCTGTCCTGTTTCTGATATATCACATTCCAGCAGGTAGCAAAATAGAACAATGACTCTCAATGTAGAGACATTTTACAGTGTCTGGAGATAGTTTTAATTAGCACAACTTGGGATTGGTGGTGATACCTGCATTTAGTGGGTAAAGGTCAGGGATGCTGCTAAACTTCCTACAGTTCACAGGACAGCCCCCATGACAAAGAATGCTGACAGTGCCAAGTTTCAGAAACAGGGCATAACTTTTTTTCCCTCTCATGACATTGAGTTTTTAAAGTCCATGAAGTTGTCTTATAGAATACCTTTTATTTGGATTTGCTTGATTTTCTTTTCAGCGTCATTTCTCTCTTTTTTTTTAATCCTTACCTTTTCTGTGGCCTGGAAGTTGGGTCTAGAAGCATGGTTAGATTCCCACTGGCATATGAGTTTGTGAATCCTGCCATATACAATGGAATATGGTCTCTCCATTCTCTTCAGTTCTTAGAGCAAGGACACATGGTTTAGCACATGAATATGATGTTATTTCCAAGATCTGACTTTTATCCCCCTCTCCTGTTCATTCCCAAAATTTATTAGCCTTAATTATGCTTCGCTGGGAACTAGGACTTATGGAAAGAAAGGAATTTAAATTTACTGATTATAATGTGATTTTAGAATCACATTATAGGGCCTAGCATATAGGGAATGCTCAGTTAACATGTGTTGGAACATGACTCCCAGGGGTGTGGATATTCCTGGTAGCGTGGGACAGAAATCCCAGCATGAGCTGAGACACAGCATGAAGGGATTGAGAAAACTTTCTCGACCAAAAGAGGGAAGAGTGAAGTGAGACAAAATGTCAATGGCTGAGAGATTCCAAACAGAGTCGAGAGTCTATCCTGGAGGTTATTTTTATGCATTAAGTAGATATCACCTTGTTATCCAAGATGTAATAGAGAGGCGGGAGGGAACTGCCTAAAAATGTAAAGCTGTGTTCCAGTAACCATGTTTCTTGATGATGATTGTATAATGATATAGCTTTCACAATGTGACTGTGTCATTGTGAAAACCTTGTATCTGGTGCTCCTTTTATCTGCCTTGTCAACAGATGAGAGGAACATATGGAATAAAAATAAATAATAGGGAGAACAAATGTTAAAATAGATTTAGTTTGAAATGCTAGTGATCAATGAAAGGGATCAGTAAGGGGTATGGCATGTAAAAATTTTTTTTTTCTGTTTGTTATATTTTTCTGTTGTCTTTTTATTTCTTTTTCTGAATTGATGCTAATGTTCTGGGAAATGATCATGATGATGAATATGCAACTATGTGGTGATATTGTGAATTGCTGAGTGTATGTGTTGGGAATGTTTGTGTTTTTTGTAATTTTTTTTAATTAATAAAAAATTAAAAAAAAACTATACATATATTTATTCAAATGCATGCACACTCATTCAATAAAAATTTATGGAAGATTTTATGTGCAAGGCACTATAATATCTCTAGATATTCTATTACAACCTTGGTTACAAAACGCTGAACATTGATTATCTCTTGGAAGTAGTATTGCAGAGGGTCCTTACTTTTTACTCTCTATATTTTGATATTATGATCAAAGATTAAGCAAAATACTGGATCTTTTAGTAAAGATAATTATTCTGAAACAACTGTTAATGAAATATATTGAAAATTATAATATAAAACCTATGAAGAAAGCAAAGAGTCCAGTGTGTCAGTTTGTGAAGTTTTATGTACCCTAGAAAAGCCTAATCAATCCTGTAGTAGTAACAGTTTCTTCTAATCCTTATTAGTTGGATTAGTACTATAGGTTGGAAACTTGATTGGGTTATCTTCATGGAGATGTGACTCAATCAATTGTTGGTTTTAAACTTATAGATGGAGATTTGATTCCACCTATTTGGGTTGGTCTTGATTATTTTCTCTGGAATCCTATAACAGATTTTGGAGAAAGTGAGAGATTCTGAGAGAGCAGAGACTCATGAGAGCCATGAGGAGAACCCAAGCAGCCAGAGACCTTTGGAGATGAAGAAGAAAAATATCCCTGGGGGAGCTTCATGAAACAAGAAACTGGAGGGTAAAGCTAGTAGATTTGCCATGCACCCTTCCAGCAAGAAACAAAACATGAATGTCATCAGCCTTCTTGAACCGAGGTATCTTTCCCTGGATGCCTTAGATTGGACATTTCTACTGGCTTGTTTAAATTTGGACAATTTCCCAGCCTTAGAACTGTAAACTTGCAACTTATTAAATTCCCCTTTTTAAAAGCCATTCTGTTTCTGGTATATTACATCTTGGCAGCTAGCAAACTAGAAAAGACTTTAGTACCAGGAGTGGGGTGCTGCTATGGTTTGAAAATACCAAACATGTTGGAATGGCTTTTTAAATGGATAAGGGGAAGATTCTGGAAGAGCTGTGAGGAGCTTGAAAGAGAAGGCCTAGAAGAGACTTGGTAGAAATGTGGACTCTAAAGATACCTCTGATGAGGCTCTAGACAGAAATGAGGCATGTGTTATTGCAAACTGGAAGGACGGTGATCCTTCTTTTAAAATGGCAGATGATCTGGCAAACTTGACTAGTGGCTTTGGCTGGAAGGCACATTTTAAAAGCCACGAACTTGGATATTTAGCAGAAGAGATTTCCAAATTAAATGTGGAAAGTGCAGCCTGGTTTATCCTCACAGCTAATAGTGAATTTTCACAGTAAAGAGATAAGCTGAGAACTGAACTCTTGGGTACAAAGAAACCAGAAATAGTTGTTCTGGAAAATTCTGGGCTTCCAGGAAGGGAGACCCCAGAGAATAGTGCCCCACATGAAGAGTTGGCCAAATGTGGGACTTTCAGAGAAAGTCAGAATTCGACATGGAGTTATCCATTAAGGATTTGTAGAAACTCCTTATGTCTGATGGGCATGATCTGAGGCTACTGCATAGAAAGCTATTGAGAGTGTTGCTGGATCAGTATAAAGAGAATCACTGCCAGTCAGGACTGAGAGGGACATAGAAGGGACACAGTGGAGGAAAAATAACTTCAGAGACAAAGCCATAGAGGCTGTGATCTGAAGTCAAGAAGCCTTGGGCCAGGAGAGTGGACCCACCCAAGCACATGGAGAGGGTGAGTTTGCCCTGAAGGCAGCAGATGGGCCTTCCACCTTATTGCAGTGGGAAAGTCATGCTGCCTTAGACCTTGGAGAGGCTGGAGCACGTCCCTTGGGGATTGGGGAGAGTCTGGCTGCCACCACATGGAAGGTTTAAGCATGTACCCTGGAGATGGCAGAGAGCCTGGGTGCAAAGTCTGTTAGCTTTCTCTTTTGCCTTCTTGTTTCATGAAGCTCCCCCAGTGGCGTTTTCCTTTGGAGATGAAGAAGGAAAATGCCACTGGGGGAGCTTCATGAAACAAGAAGGCAGAAGAGAAAGCCAGCTGACTTTTCCATGTGTTCTTGCAGCCCAGAGAGAAACACTGAACATCTTTGGCTTTCTTGAACCAAGGTATCTTTTCCTGGATGCCTTTGACTGGACATTTCTATAGACTTGTTTAAATTTGGACAATTTCCCAGCCTTAGAAATGTAAACATGCAACTTATTAAATTCCCCTTTCTAATAGCTGTTCCATTTCTGGTATATTGCATTCCAGAAATGCAACTATAATATAACTAGCAAACTAGAATAGCCAGCAAAGGCAAAACTTGAATATGTTCTACCTGTAATTTGTATGAGGAAAAAAAAAGGGAAGAAGCGATATTTTCTGTGAAAACTTGAATCCAGACTCTAGGAGGATATCTAAAGCATTATGGTTGTGTGTAAAAGAAGGCTTATTTATTTGCCTGATGTTCACTGAATTTTCTGTGTGACCACCCAAGAAAGCCATCCATTCTGAGCAATTTTCTAATCTTAATTCCTAGTAAATTCTTCGAATTTCTCTTGCAAGTCACAAAATAAAAATAATAGAAGATTCTGGAAAAGATTTGCCATAATTTTAAAAGTTTAGAAATGAGAAAAATGTTGCTAAAACAAATAAGTTCTGCTTATAAGGTAAAAGGTAGTTGTAAAATGAGATATTTGATATTATACCATTAGGAAGAATATCTAAAAGTGTAATCTGGATTCCTGTACATATAAGAGGTTCTAACAGTAGCACTGTACTCAGGCACTTGTTTGTAATAAATGGGTACATGGGGAGGTAATCAAATCAACACATGTTAACTGAGCATTCCCTATATGCTAGGCCCTATAATGTGATTCTAAAATCACATTATAATCAGTAAATTTAAATTCCTTTCTTTCCATAAGTCCTAGTTCCCAGCGAAGCATAATTAAGGCTAATAAATTTTGGGAATGAACAGGAGAGGGGGATAAAAGTCAGATCTTGGAAATAACATCATATTCATGTGCTAAACCATGTGTCCTTGCTCTAAGAACTGAAGAGAATGGAGAGACCATATTCCATTGTATATGGCAGGATTCACAAACTCATATGCCAGTGGGAATCTAACCATGCTTCTAGACCCAACTTCCAGGCCACAGAAAAGGTAAGGATTAAAAAAAAAGAGAGAAATGACGCTGAAAAGAAAATCAAGCAAATCCAAATAAAAGGTATTCTATAAGACAACTTCATGGACTTTAAAAACTCAATGTCATGAGAGGGAAAAAAAGTTATGCCCTGTTTCTGAAACTTGGCACTGTCAGCATTCTTTGTCATGGGGGCTGTCCTGTGAACTGTAGGAAGTTTAGCAGCATCCCTGACCTTTACCCACTAAATGCAGGTATCACCACCAATCCCAAGTTGTGCTAATTAAAACTATCTCCAGACACTGTAAAATGTCTCTACATTGAGAGTCATTGTTCTATTTTGCTACCTGCTGGAATGTGATATATCAGAAACAGGACAGCTTTTAAAAAGGTGAATTTATTAAGATGCAAATCCACAGTTTGGCCATGAAATTGGCCATGAAAATGTTCCAATTAAAGTAAGTCTATAAAACTGTCCAAATAGGGTGGTGTGATGGTGGCTCAGTAGCATAATTCTCACCTGCTATGCCAGAGACCCGGGTTTGATTTCTGGTGCCTGCCCATGTAAAAAATAAAAAAAAATAAACTGTCCAAATAAAGGCACCAACAATAGGTTATCTTCACTCAAGAAAGACCGATGAAGTTCAGGATTTCTCTTTCAACAGGAAAGGCATATGGCAAATGCAGTGATGTCTGCTGGCTTTCTCTCCAGGCTTCTTGCTTCATGAAGCTCCCACGGGGATGTATTCCTTCTTCTTCAAAGTTCTTGGGTGGCATGGACTCTCAGCCTTATGGCTTTACCATGGCTCTGTTCAGCTCTGCTGTGGCTTTCTATTGGCTCTAAAAAGGGACTTTCTCCAAAATGCTTCCTCTTTTAAAGGATTCCAGTAAACTAATCAAGACCCACTTGGAATGGGTGGAATCACAACTCCATGGAAGCCATCTAATCAAAAGTAAATACCCACAATTGGGTGGGTCACATCTCTAAGGATAATCAAAATATCCCAGCCAGCAATATTGAATGAGGATTAAAGTGCTCTAGAGTAAAATAAACTCTGCAAATTAGGAACAACTGGTAGATATAAACCATGAATGAATGTTGGTTTTCATGGAAAAAAAACAAAAAAGACATTTCTGATAATTGGGGAAAATAGACTCTGGACTGCATATAAGATACTATTAAGGAATTAATATTAATCTTTCTAGATGTTAATAATGGCATTATTTTTTCTTTTAAGAAAGACATGACACTTTATTTAGTGATGCTATAAAATTATTAACATTTTTATTAGTACAGCACCTTTTGTCACAATTGATGAAACAATATTATTATTAATGTACTATATATAGTTTACATTTTAATTCACTCTTTGTGTTGTTAAGTCCCACAATTTTTTGTTTTGTAAAAAATTTTTCTTTTGGTTGCATATATGCAACCGAAAATTTTCTATTTTATCCATTTTCAATTACACAATTTAGTGGTGTTAATTACATGAACAATGTTGTGCTGCATCACCACTATCCAGTTCCAAAACATTCCATCACTCCACAGAGAAACTCTGTACCAATTAAGCATTAACTCTCCAACTACTACTCCCACATTGACCCCTGTTAATCTGTATTCGAGTTTTTAAGTATATAAATTTGTCTTCCAGATGCATCCATTCTGTAGAATGCATTAGAACGTCATTCCTTTTTACAGATGAATAATATTCCATTGTATGTATATATGCCACAGTTTGCTTATTCTTTCATCTGTTGATGGCATTTGGGTTGCCTCCACCTTTGGGCAATGATGAATAATGCTGTTATGAAGATTGGTATGCAAATATCTGTTTGAGTCCCTGCTTTCAATTCTTTTGGGTTATACCTACAGTGGCATTGCTGGGTCATATGGTAATCCTATATGTAATTTTCTGAGAAATCATAAATGGTAGTTGCACCATTTTACATTCCCATCAAAAATCTATGAAGGTTACTAGTTCTCTACATCTCCAATACTTATTATTTTCTTTTTTTTTAGATAGCCTTTAGTGGGAATAAAATGGACTCTCATTGTGATTTTTATTTGCATTTCCTTAATGGCTTATGATGTTGAGCATATTTCCTGGTGCTTTTTGGTTATTTTATGTTTTCTTTGGAGAAATGCTTATTCAGGTCTCTTACACATTCTTTAATTGAGCTGTTTCCCTTTTTGTTGTTGAGATATAAGACTTCTTTATATATACTGGTAATTAAACTCTTATAAGATATATGATCTCCAAATATTTTCTCCCACTAAATAGGCTGTCTCTTCATTTTCATGATTAAGCCCTTTGATGCACAAAAGTTTTTAATTTTGATGACATCCTATTTATCTGTTTTAATACTGTTGTTTGTGCTTTTGGTGTAAAGTCTAAGAAACCACTGTGTAACACAAGATCCTGAAGATATTTCCCTGTTTTATTCTAGAAGATTATAGTTTTGGTTCTTATATTTAGGTCTTTGATCCATTTTGAGTTAATTTGTGTATATGGCATATGATAGTAGTCCACCTTCATTCATGGGCATATGGTTATCCAATTTTCCCTGCAACATTGGAGGACACTTTTCTTTCCCCATTCAGTGGACTTGGTAGAATGCCAAAAATCAATTGGCTATAGATATGAGAGTTTATTTCTGAACTCTTGAGTCAATTCCATTTGTCTATATGACTGTACTTGTGCCAGAATCTTGCTCTTCTGATTGCTGTAGATTTGTAAAAAGTTTTAAAATCAGGTAGTGAGTCCTCCAACTTTGATTTTTTTCAAGATATTTTTGGCTATTTGGGGCCACTTACTCTTTGATATGAGTTTGATATTAGCTTTTCCACTTCTGCAAAGTAAGCTGTTAGAATTTTATTGGGATTACATTCAATCTGTAAACAATCTGTGTGGGACTGACATTTCAAAATATTTAGTCTGTGATCCATCAACATGGAGTGTTCTTCCATTCACTTAGGCCTTTAATTTCTTTTAGCAATGTTTTGGTAATTTCCAGATACAAGGCTTTTATATCCTTCATTAAATTTGTTCTCAGATATTTGATTCTTTTAGCTGCTATTGTAAATGCACTTATTTTCTTTATTTCTTTTTCAAATTGTTCATAGCTAGTGTAAAGAAACAGTTTATGAATGTTGATACTGTACCCCACATATTTGCTGAATTTATTAGCTCTAGTAGGGTTTTTTGCATATTTTTCAGGGTTTTCTACATACAGAATCATGTCACTTTCAAACAGGGAAGTTTTGCCTCTTCTTTTTTGTTTTATTTCTTTTTCTTGCTTAATTGTTCTGGCTAAAACTTCTACTATGTTGTTGGATAACAACAGTGACAAGGGACATCCCTGTCTTGTCCTAGATCTCAGAAGGAAAGTTTTAGTCTTTAACCATTAACTATGATGTTAACTATGGATTTTTCATATATTCACTTTATCATGTTGAAGAAATATCCTTCTATTAGTAGTTTGTCAAGTGTTTTTAGCAAGAAGGATGCTGGATTTTGTCAAATGTCTTTTCTGCATCAGTTGAAATGATCATGTCTTTTTTTCCTCATTTTATTAATGTGCTATATTACATTAATTGTTTTTCTTATGTTGAGCCACCCTTGCATAATTGGGATAAATCCCACTTGATCTCAGAGTATAATTCTCTTAATGTACTATTGGATTCTGTTCACTAGTATTTTGATGAGGATTCTTGCATCTATATTAGGGATATTTGTCTCTAATTTACTGTTTTTGAAATATCTTTATCTGACTTTGGTATTAGAGTAATGATGGCCTCTGTATTAGCTAAATTTCTCTAGAGAAACAGAATCAGCCGGAGATACCTTTAATATAAAAGTTATAGAAGTGCTCAGATAACCACGGGGATGTAGAGTCCAGGGTCTGTAGGGTAGACCATGAGCTCGCACTCTCAAGAGAGGCAGATGTGGGGATGTAAGATTCCAAGATCTGTAAATCAGACCCAAAATTGGCAGCTCCAATATAGGTCTTCAATGAACCCTCAGGAGAGGCTGGCTGGGCAGCCATGGGGATGTAAGGGTCCAAAATCTGTAGGGCAACTACAAGCTGGCAGCTGCAATGAAGGTCCTCAATGAATTCTCAGGAGAGGCTGACTGAAGCAGGAAGAGTGATCATCTCTTCTGAGTCCTCCTTAAAAGGCTTCCAGTGATTAGATTAAGTGTCACTCATTGCAGAAGATGCTCCCCTTAATTGAATGCAAATGCAATCAGCTGTGGATGCTGCCAATGTGGTCATGATTTAAGTCCATGAAATGTCCTCATAGCAACGGACCAGTGCTTGCCCTACCAGACAACCAGATACCACCACCTGGCTGAGTTGACACATGAACCTGACCATGACAGCCTCACAGAATGAATTAATGAGTTTTCCCTCCTTTCCATTTTTTGGGGAGAGTTTAAGCAGGATTGGTAAAATTCACCTGTAAAGCCAACTGGTCTGGCCTTTTCTTTGTTGGGAAGTGTTTGCTTGTTGATTCAACCTCTTTACTAATTATTGGTCTGTTGAGAGCTTCAATTTCTTCTTAAGTCAGTGTTCATGGTTTGGTGTTTCCAGGAATTTGTCCATTTTATCTAGATTATCTAATTTGTTAAGCATACAATTATTCATAGTATTCTGTTATAACTTTTTTTATTCTGTGGAGTCACTTATAATCTCTACTCATTTATTTCTGATTTTAGTTATTTGTGCTTTCTCTCTTTTTTCTCCATCAGTTTAGCTAAAGGTTTCTCAATTTCATTGATCTTTTTAAAGAACCAACTTTCAGTTATGTTGATTCTCTCCAGTTTTAAAATTCTTGATTTAATTTATTTTTGCTCTATCTAATTTTCATTATTTCCTTCCTTCTTTTCACTTTGGATTTTGTTTGCTCTGACTACAATTTTTTTTTATCTGAAAATACCAATTGTTAAGTGTCTGGAGCAACTGGAACTTTCACACTTTGTTTGAGTGTATGTAGTGGCCTGGCTGTTACTCATAAAACTAAAGAAATGACTCTTTTTGGATCCAGCAATTCTATATTTAGTTATTTCCTCAAGAGGAATGAAAGCATATGTTTACACAAAATGCCTATATTTGAATTTATAAATCAGCTTTATTCATAATAGTAAAAAAATACAAACACATCAGGTAACCACCATCAGATAGTGGCTAAACAAACTGTTGAATATTCATACAAAGGAATACTATTTAGCAATAAAAAGAAATAGCATTTTAATAGTGCAACATTATGGACAAGACTGGAAAACATTATGCTAAGTGAAAAGAGCCATACAGAAGAGAATATATTTTATACCAGAGATCAGCATGTTTCTGTAAAGGGCCAGGAAAGAAATATTTCAGGTCTTGTGGGAAACATATAGTCTCTGTCACATATTTTGATGTTTGATTGTTTCTTAAAAATGAAACAATAAAAATATAAAAAACATTCTTAATGCATTAGTTATACAAAAACAGATGATGAACCAGATTTGTCCTATTGGCCATAGTTTAAGACCTCTCTTCTACATGATTCCATTTTTAAAATGTCTTAAAACAGGTACAACTAATCTGTGTTGTAAAAAATCACAGAATTTATTGCTTTTGGGAGATGGAGCAAGGATTGACAGAAAATGGGCATCAACTTTCTTGGTGATGGTCGTAATCTGTATTTTGAGAGTTTTTCTGTTACCAAGGCATATTTACTTGTCAAAACTCACCAGTTGTATACTTAAGATTTGTGTATCTCATTGTATATAAATTTTATGAAAAAGTTAAGTAAACATTGCATAATTCCAGTTAATTACATGCTTACTTAAGTGTCCCATGGGGTAAAGTGTACTAATATCTACTACTTACTTTGGAATGTATAAAAAATAAGAGGTCTGGTAATTGGATAATAGGATGAATAGACAAATGTGCAAAAAGCAAATACAGCAAAAATCTAGGTGGTGGTTACATGGTTGTCAGTCTTATAATTTTTTCAGATTTTCCATAGATCTGAAACTTTTCATAATAAATACTGTGGGGAAAAACTGGAGAGAAATTATAAACAAGTGAAGCAGATCAGATGTAAGACAATAGGGACTTAAAAAAAGTCAAATGGAAAATAGATGGCTTTCATAAATGAGGCTGCACTTATGAAATTATTTTGAAGAAGTTAGACCTAATGTTGCCAAATCTGTTTTTCCTAAGCTCAGTGGAAATTGAGGGTTTTTTCATGATTTTTTAAAAAAAGCATTAGAATTGGGGGCCCATAGGTATTTTAGAGTCATCCAAAATTATTTTAAGTTTTCTCATAGTAGCTGAGACAGAATTTTAAATCTGTCAGCAGAAGTGTACACCATGCACACATTCATACATTTACTTTTTTAAAAAGAAAAGGGCAGAAGCAATATTTATATAAATACTTATATTGTCCAGATTATACTACTTAGGTTAAAGATACTTGCCCATATGAAATGTGTTCTCTGAATGTGATTCTAAGATTGTTTTTTTTAAATTTTTTATTAATTAAAAAAAATTTACAAGAAACACAAACATTCCCAACACATACACTCAGCAATTCACAGTATCATCACATAGTTGCATATTCATCATCATGATCATTTCCCAGAACATTAGCATCAATTCAGAAAAAGAAATAAAAAGACAACAGAAAAATATAATAAACAAACAAAATTTTACAGGCCATACCCTTTACTGATCCCTTTCATTGATCACTAGAATTTCAAACTAAATCTATTTTAACATTTGTTCCCCCTATTATTTATTTTTATTCCATATGTTCCTCTCATCTGTTGACAAGGTAGATAAAAGGAGCACCAGACACAAGGTTTTCACAATGACACAGTCACATTGTGAAAGCTATATCATTATACAATCATCAAGAAACATGGCTACTGGAACACAGCTCTACATTTTCAAGCAGTTCCCTCCGGCCTCTCCATTACATCTTGAATAACAAGGTGATATCTACTTAATGCATAAGAATAACCTCCAGGATAACCTCTCAACTCTGTTTAGAATCTCTCAGACATTGACACTTTGTCTCATTTCACTCTTCCCCTTTTTGGTGGAGAAGGTTTTCTCAATCCCTTGATGCTGGGTCTCAGCTCATTCTAGAGTTTTTCTCAATCCCTTGATGCTGAATCTCAGCTCATTCTGGGATTTCTGTCCCATGCTGCCAGGAAGATAGACACCCCTGGGAGTCATGTCCCACGTAGACAGGGGGAGGGTGGTGAGTTTGCTTGCTGTGTTGGCTGGAGAGAGAGGCCACCACATCTGAGCAACAAAAGAAGTTCTCTTGGGGGTGACTTTTAGGCTTCATTTTAAGTAGGCTTGACCTATCCCCTGTGGGGTTAAGTTTCATATGAACAAACCCCAAGACTGGGGGCTCAGCCTATAGCTTTGGTTGTCCACAATGCTTGTGAGAATATCAAGAATTCAACTTGGGGAAGTTGAGTTTTCCCCCGTTCTCACCTTTACAAATACTTTTCCACTCACTGATCAAATCACTCTGGAATTCACCAGGGCATCACCTGGACAAACAAACAAAATCTCATGTCCTATACAAAGTTCCATGTACTTAAGGTGTTCAATCAACTATCTACATAGGTTATATTGGGAGATGCACTAGTCCAAGTATAGATTTGTACCAAATCAACATTTTTTGCTTTAGTCTCACACATTAGTTGAAATTTTAAAATATTAAGTACCATCTATTTTCAGCACCCGGCAGTAATGACAT
>PVIY010044555.1:0-19565 GCA_004026745.1 Myrmecophaga tridactyla | reverse complement strand
CACTTCATTTGCTGTGAAGTGTGTTCCTTGATCAGAAGCAATGCTATGTGGAATACCATGACGATGTATAAGGCATTCTGTAAGCCCACGGATGGTAGTTTTGGCAGAAGCATTGCATGCAGGGAAAGCAAACCCATATCCAGAGTATGTGTCTATTCCAGTTAGAACAAATTGCTGCCTCTTCCATGAAGGGAGTGGTCCAATGTAATCAACCTGTCCCCATGTAGCTGACTGGTCACCTCAGGGAATGGTGCCATATCGGGAGCTGAGGGTAGGTCTCTGCTGCTGGCAGATGGGGCACTCAGCAGTGGCTGTAGCCAAGTCGGCCTTGGTGACTGGAAGTCCATGTTGCTGAGCCCATGCATAACCTCCATCCCTACCAACATGACCACTTTGTTCATGAGCCCATTGGGCAATGACAGGAGTTGCTGGGGAAAGAGGCTGACTGGTATCCACAGAACAGGTCATCTTATCCACTTGATTATTAAAACCTTCCTCTGCTGAAGTCACCCTCTGGTGCACATTCACATGGGACACAAATATGTTCATGTTTTTAGTCCACTCAGAAAGGTTTATCCACATACTTCTTCCCCACCTCTTTGTCACCAATTTTCCAACTATGGTCTTTCCAAGTCCCTGACCATCCAGCCAAACCATTAGCAACAGCCCATGAGTCAGTATACAAATGCACCTCTGGCCAGCAAAATGAACAACCAGGTGCACTGCTCGAAGTTCTGCCCACTGGGAGGATTTCCCCTCACCACTGTCCTTCAAGGACACCCCAGAAAGGGGTTGTAGTGCTGCAGCTGTCCACTTTCGGGTGATACCTGCACATCGTGCTGAACCATCTGTAAACCAGGCCCAAGTTTTCTCTTCCTCAGTCAATTCACTGTAAAGTACTCCCCAAGAGGCCATAGCTCTGGTCTGGGAAAGAGAAGATAATGTGGCAGTGTGGAGACCATGGGCATTTGGGCCACTTCTTCGTGTTACTTACTGTGCCTTCAGGACGTACTCTGGCCCTATCTTGTATATACCATTTTCATTTTACAGTAGAGTGCTGCTGCGCACACCCAACTTTATGGCTTGGTGGGTCAGACAACACCCATCTCATGATAGGCAACTCAGGTCTCATGGTAACTTGGTGGCCCATGGCTAAGCATTCAGTCTCTACTAAGGCCCAGTAACAGGCGAAAAGCTGTTTCTCAACAGGAGAGTAGTTATCTGCAGCAGATGGTAAGGCTTTGCTCCAAAAAAGGGTCTGTGTTGTGATTCTCCCTATAGGGGCCTGCCAAAGGCTCCAGACAGCATCTCTTATTTGCCACTGACACTTCCAGCACCACTGAATCTGCTAGATCATACGCCCAAGTGGCAGAGTAGCTTGTACAGCAGTGTGCACCTGTTGCAGAGCCTCCTCTTGTTCTGGTCCCCACTCAAAATTAGCAGCTTTTCTGGTCACTCGATAAATAGGCCAGAGTAGCACACCCAAAAGAGGAATATGTTGTTGCCAAAATCCAAAGAGACCAACTAGGCATTGTGCCTCTTTTTTCATCGTAGGAGGGGCCAGATGCAGCAACTTATCCTTCACCTTAGAAGGTATATCTCAACATGCCCCACACCACTGGACACCTAGAAATTTTACTGAGGTGGAAGGCCCCTGTATTTTTGTTGGATTTATCTCCCATCCTCTGACACGCAAATGCCTTACCAGTAAGTCTAGAGTAGTTGCTACTTCTTGCTCACTAGGTCCAATCAACATGATATCATAATATAATGGACCAGTGTGATGTCTTGTGGGAGGGAGAAATGATCAAGGTCCCTGCGGACAAGATTATGACATAGGGCCGGAGAGTTGATATACCCCTGAGGTAGGAAAGTGAAAGTATATTGCTGACCTTGCCAACTGAAAGCAAACTGTTTCTGGTGGTCCTTACTAATAGCTATTGAGAAAAAAAGCATTTGTCAGCTCAATAGCTGCATACCAGGTACCAGGGGATGTATTGATTTGCTCAAGCAATGCTATTACATCTGGAACAGCAGCTGCAATTGGAGTTACCACCTGGTTGAGCTTATAATAATTGACAGTCATCCTCCAAGACCCATCTGTTTTCTGTACAGGCCAAATAGGAGAGTTAAATGGGGATATGTTGGGAATCACCACCCCTGTATCTTTCAAGTCCTTAAGAGTGGCAGTAATTGCTGCAATCCATCCAGGAATCCAGTATTGCTTCTGATTTACTATCTTGCTAGGTAGGGGCAGTTCTGGTGGCTTCCACTTGGCCTTCTCCCACCATAATAGCCCTCACTGCATGAGTTAGAGAGCCAATGTGGGGATTCTGCCAGTTGCTCAGTATGTCTATACCAATTATACATTCCGGAACTGGGGAAATAACTACAGAATGGGTCTGGGGGCCCACTGGACCCACTTAGACCTGAGCTAAAACTCCATTGATCACCTGGCCTCCATAAGCTGCTACTCTGACTGGTGGACCAGAGTGACATTTTGGGTCCTCTGGAATTAATGTCACTTCTGAACCAGTGTCTAATAATCCCCAAAATATCTGATCATTTCCTCTTCCCCAATGCACAGTTACCCTGGTAAATGGCCATCGGTCTCCTTGGGAAAGGCTTGGAGGAAGATTAACAATATAAATTTGTGGCAGTGTAACAGGGTTCTCCCCCAAAGGGACCTGGCCTCCCCTTCATTCAAGGGGCTCTGGGACTGTAAACTGTCCCAAGTCTGGAAATTGATTAAGGTGCCGTGACTCTGTGTTTTTGTAATTCAGGTTAGACTTCTGTTCGCTTGACCTAGAACTCTTTTGTTTATACAGCTCGAACAAGAATTTAGTAGACTGCCCTTCTATTGTATTTCTAGGTATCCCATGATTTACTAGTCAATGCCACAAATCTCTGTGAGTCATATAATTTTGACACTTGTTTTGAGTTTGCTGTCTATTATAATAGCCACATCTACCCTGTCTTTGGCGATTAAGTGCTGCCACCTGGCTTCTGCCAATTCAGGATCCCATCATCCCTATTGTGTTTAAGGATTCCAGCTCAGTGACAGCAGTTCCTACAGAAATATCTGACCTATAGAGAAGTGCAACTACAGAGCTCTTCAGGGATGATGGTACTAGTCTCACAAATTTATTTTTCACTATTCCGGTAAAAGATGCATCCTCTGGACATTCCTGGGGTGTAAGAGCAGGCTTTGCAAGATAAATCCACTCTAACATTCCAATCTCTCTAAGCCTCTGGATCCCCTCATCTACATTATACCAGGGCAGTTCTGGCATTTCAACCTCAGGTAACGTTGGCTACCTTTTGATCCATGTTTCAACCAACCATCCAAACAAACTGTTAACACCTTTTCTAACCCCTTGAGCTATAACACTGAATGCAGAATCTCTGCTTAGTGGGCCCATATCAATAAATTCAGCCTGATCCAGCCTTATATTCCTCCCACCATTATCCCACACCCTTAAAATCCATTGCCACACATACTCCCCTGATTTCTGTCTATATAAACTGGAAAACTCACACAGTTCTTTTGGAGTATAATGTACCTCCTCATGTGTGATACTTTGTATCTCACCTTTAGGGGCCTGTTGGGACTTTAGTCTAGTTATAGGTCTGGAAGAAATGAGGGGTGGTGGGGGTGGGTCATGAAAAGAATTAGAAATATCTTCCAAGCTATTTGCTTCAGGGCCTTCATTTGTAGTTTCATCTGGTGAGACAGGATTAATCACACTAGGGCTAATCCCTTCAGGAGGAGGTTTAGTGGCCAACTCCTCAAGGCAGGCTGGAGGTGGGGCAGTTATGTCCTCTGGGCAAACTATTACAGGGTTATCTAGAGAAGACTCAGCATGACCTAGAGTTTCAACCTCACCTCCAACATCATCAATCCATATGTCACCATCCCATTTTTCAGGGTCCCACTCCTTTCCAATCAATGCCCTCACTTTAACTACAGACACCATGCAACACTGAGATTTCAGTTTACATTGTAAAGTTGCTACTCTAACAATAAGATTCTGAGTCTGATTTTCAGAGATCTCAAGTCTACAGCTATAGGAAATAAGATTTTCCTTCAGGATACTCATAGAAATGTCTACATCTGTTAGAAGGCACTTAAGCTTCTTGTTTGAAGTCTTAAACCCATCCCTTTCACTCCTTAATGTAGCCAGTGTATCTAACAACAACCAGCCAACATCTCCATACCTCTTATTTCCACAAAATTCTGTAAAGACGTCAAAAACATTATCCCCCAGAGCCTGGCTTCATACAAGCGAAGCATTAGGAGAATCAAATGGTGATATTTTGACTATCTCTTTTGCCAACTCACTCCATAGATTGGGAGTGTCATTCTGATTATGGGAATCAGAGTTCTTAGTGCCTTTGAGTCCAGTCAGAGTAGAAAAGCATTCATAAAACCCATTTTTAAGATTCTGCTTCTTAAGAACCACTCCTGGTACCAAGATGTATTAGTTAGGGTTCTCTAGAGAAACAGAATCAACAGGGAACACTAGCAAATACAAAATTTATAGAAGTGTCTCATGTGACCACGGGAATGCAGAGTCCAAAATCTTCAGGGCAGGTTGTGAAGCCGACAATTCCGATGGAGGGTCTGGATGAACTCCACAGGAGAGGCTCGCCAGCCGAAGCAGGAATAGAGCCTGTCTCTTTTGAATCCTCCTTGCAAGGCTTTCAGTGATTAGATTAACCATCACTCATTGCAGAAGACACTCCCCTTTCGCCGATGACAAATGGAATCATGATTTAATTTTATGAAATGTCCTCATTGCAACAGGCAAGCCAGCACTTGTGCAACCAAACAGGTACCACCACTTGGCCAAGATGACACATGAACCTGACCATGACAACATCCCATGAGATTCCAAGATCCACCTGCATTTCAAAGCCATATTTTCCATAACACCTTCTTGAGCTGGCTTGACCTCCAGATGTGTTGGAAGATCTCTAGAACACATAGAGTGTGAGATCATTTGGTCCAATTTCCCATCCAATACAGGACCATTCCAAGATCCTTGACAGATAGTCATCAGCCCTCCCCTTCCAGGGACAGACAACTTGGTATTATGCTCTCTCCAGATCCCACTGATAACATTCTCTGACCTTTTTAACTTGTATAACACATAGTTTAAGACAATTCCCTTATAATGCTTTAAGTATAACTGTACCACAGATCTACAAACATCTGTGGTTTATCTCCCATAGAACTGACAGATCCAATGTATACAGTGAACATTTGCTTGAGTGACTTAGTTGGACAGAGGATATGAGGTAGCACAAAAATTACCCAAAGGGGTATTTTTAAAAACCTGCTATGGTGTCAGGTGCCCAGACTTATAAGAACAGCAGTTTCATAACAGATAATAATTTCACATAGGGAAGTTCTTAATATCCCCCAGCCTCCCTTAATCCCACTTTTAGCAGATGATCTCACCTTGTATTTAAGTTTACGTAACTGAGAAAATTAATTGATAAACTACACATTCCTACCACCAAATTTATAATTTTTGTATCCACATCCATTTTTTTCCTTTTCCCTCCGATCTGAGATTCCTGGTTCCACTACAGAGTTAACTAGTTATGGCCAAGCCATAATATCTCTGTACCTCCGTTTCTTCATCTGTGCTTTCCCTGCAGAGCTTTAGAAGACCATATGGCAAAGCTTCAGAAACTTAAAGTACTATCTAAACATAGAGTATAAATATTTATAGAAAAATACAATAAAAGAAGGTACACAGAAGGTAGCATGCTGGGGTGAAAGGACTCAGGCTTTAGAGCTGGGCAGATCAGAGTTTCAATCTTTAATCCAACTCTTACTACCTATCTGACCATGATAAATTTGGTTACCTTTTTTGGGGGGTGGGGGGTGGGGGAAGATGCATGGTCTGGGAATTGAACTCAGGTCTCCATTTGGTAGGTGTTCTAGTTTGCTAGCTGCCAGAATGCAACACACCAGAGACGGATTGGCTTTTAATAAAAGGGGATTTATTTTGTTGGTTCTTCAGAGGAAAGGCAGCTAACTTTCCACTGAGGTTCTTTCTTACGTGGAAGGCACAGGATGGTCTCTGCTGGTCTTCTCTCCAGGCCCCTGGGTTGCAACAACTTTCCCCGGGGTAACTTCTTTCTGCATCTCCAAAGGCCTGGGCTGAGCTGCAAGTGCTGAGATGAGGAATGCCGAGCTGCTTAGGCTGTGCTACGTTGCATTCTCTCATTTAAGCACCAGCCAATTAAGTCAAACGTCACTCATTGCAGCAGACACACCTCCTAACGGACTGCAGATGTAATTGGCAACAGATGAGGTTCACGTACCGTTGGCTTATGTCCGCAGCAACAAGACTAGGTGTGCTCACCTGGCCAAGTTGACAACTGAATCTAAGTACCACAGTAGGCAAGAATTCTACCACTGAACTAAGCACCGCCCTGGTTACCTTTTTGAGACTCAGACTGTCCAACTGTAAAATTGGGGTATACTCTTAAGTAGTTATTGTAAATACATAAGGCAGGTAAAATACTTAATCCAACAATAATTACAGTATCAGGTATACAGCAAATGCAACTTTTGTTTCTCTTATGCCCAAATTATACTATTGCCCTGATGCAATAGTATAGGTTTGTTAAGCCTATTTATCTAGGCTTAGTGATGAGTTTGTGTTCATCTAGTCATGCTTTCTCCTGGGCGCCCTTATGATCAGTGATATATACTTGTAATATTCCTAGCCACAGACAAAACCAAGTAGTTGCAATACTGCATCAGACTCAAGATTTATCATGCTTCATCGCTCTACTTCTGTCAGAGGTACCAAGGGACAAATGTGTTGTGAAGAGGTAAAATTGTCATTGTCATCAATTCCGAAGCATTGTAGTTTCTCCATTTTGATGCTCACATTTGCATATCCCTGAGTGAATTTTTTTATCTGCTATATTTGCTGTATCTCTGTAAGTAGTCCTTCAGTTTACTACCATCAGAGCAAGTATACTCTGATTAGGTTACTACCATCAGAACAAGTATGCTTTGATTATCTTCCCCCTCCTTACATCACTCTGACTTCAAAGAGCCTGAGTCTCTTTTTCACTGTCTTACCTTGGGATTTGGCAGATTCAACTGTAGGTTCACCATAACTTTTGTAGTTTCCTTTATCTGGAACTTTTCTAGGATCTGTTGTTTCTCCATAGGGATAGCCATCAGACCTGCAGCCTTTGTGGTGAAGTCATACCATTATTTTTTGTATAAGGGCAGAAAAATGCCACTGTCTTATGTCTTGTCTCCAATGCCTTTCTTCGTAGATCCATCATTTATGTTCATTAAAAGCACCAAGCAAACTGGCTCACATCTATAAAGCAAAATGAAAATAATTTATTTTCGTTTAGTGAGGGGCATAATTGTTCACTAAAATAGATCAACAGTGCACTGTTTCTATGGACCAAGGAAATTGTGGGTTTTTGTTTGGTTGGTTTTTGTTGCTGTTTGGATTTTTTAATCGATTTTTATTTAGATATGTCATGTAGGTGACATCATACAACAGTTCTTATGTGCTTTGCTTATTTCACACACCTTATTTTTAAGTTTCATCTATGTTGCAGCATATCTCAGACCTTCATTCCTTCTTACACACAAATGCTTATTTTTTCTTCAAACAGCTGACTATTATTTACTGGCTATTATTTATGGGATTTAACTGGCTTCCTAAAAGACAAGGCTAGAGTAGGAAGGCATGAAAAGTTTCAATACTACAATGCAAGTTTTGGCTGAAGGAAGGATATGAAGATTGGAAATGAGTTTTAGAGTTTTAGAATTGTGTTTCTGAAAGTTACTGCAGGGAAGATTGTAATACATCACAGATGAGTCTGGAAGGAGACTGGTAAATAAAAGCTGCTGGCCAGAGGGAGCATCTTAAGCCTATGGAGAAACAGCAATTGTAAATACAAAGACAAACAGAAATCACTGCATTTAGCATCATCATTATGATGGAAGGCAATCTTCAGATAATTAGTCTCTGAGGCTTGCAGTCTTGTATAAAATAAACCTTCCAACTAAGAACATTTTTGTATCACCTCATCTCAATGAAACATAAAAGATCATAAAAGGGCAGTCCTCACAGAGAAAGCTCTGGAATGATGTGCTTAGATGCAAGCCATATTGCCAAGAGTCCAACTTTATCTATGTGAAGACGAAAACTGAAATCTATGTCTGAAACCTATCACATGCCAAAGGATGGGTTCTTAATCCATTTTATATCAATGAAAATAACTGTTGGCCCCATCATGGGTTTTTTGCATATATGAATTACCCAGGTAAATCAGGACCACTGCTACTGTTTGCCTCATATTTATTACCTTCAGGAGTCTATACCTGACTAAGAGTCAATGAGAAACGAGCCCTATGTGAAGACTTTCTTTCCTCATTCATTACTTTTCTTGTGTTTCTCTCTAGCGTGCTTTTCAGAAAGGCGCAAGGAACTCTCTAGTTTTCCCGAAACTGTTTGGTAGTACACTCTCCCTCCCAACAGATATCAAGAAAGTTAAAACTCATAAAACACTGCAAAGCTTATTACACCATTAAGTTTTCACAAAATAACAATGTGGCTCTCTGAACTTGACTGGGAGCTCTTCGGCCAAAAGTGCTGCCACACTCGTCCTATTTATTGTCTTTCCCTCCTCACTTCTCAGGTGGTAACCACCTGAACTGAAATGTTTCCCTCGAACATTACACTTCCCACGTGCAAGGATGATACGGTTACTGAGGTGTGACTTCAGTGTGAAAGCTTTCCCATGTTCTGTACACCAAAAGCGTTTCTTCCCAGTGTGGCTTCTCCAGTGTTGATTTATGATGAATTTTCATAGCCAGGATACCGTGGACGCTCGGAGCAGAAACGCTCCCCTTGCGCTCTCACACTCCCTTCCCGCGCCGGTCCCCTCGCTGGGTCTCTCGGGTAAGAGTTGAGGTCCAGGGCGGGCCAGGGGCAGAGGGAAGCGGGGAAGAGCTTCTCTCCACATCGCCCAGGGCGGAATGGTGGGGCAGCGACTCCGCACCCCGCGTCTCCTGGCTAGGGAATCCTTCTCCGCCACCCCCAAGCCCCTGACCGCAACTCTCACCCTGAGCCGCAAGACCTACAGGGGAGGCTCCGGCAGGCCCCGGGCCCCTCACTAGCCGGAACTAGTTAGAAGGGAGCGCCGGAAGTGCGTCACCACGCAGCCCCTGCGGCGACTGCGGCGCCGGAGAATCCCGGAGTTCCGCAGCAGGCAGGGTAGCCGGACGTTCTTTCCTTTATGGTCTAAGGAAACGCGTTCCTCAGTTGAGGTGGGAGTACGGGGAGACAACATTTAGAAGCACCTCCTCAGGAAGAAGTAAGGGACTGGTGAGGAGCTAGCCTCTTGCATGGAAGGTGCAGGATATACTTTTTGGAGAATAGCACATGGCATCTAATTGTTCACTCTGTAGGAAAGAGCCGAAACCAGGCCGAAGCCTGGTCACACTCAGGTGACCCCAGTATTTCTGTAAAAACAAAAGGAACAGAAATTGTTGATAGAGTAAGTCATAGTCCTGCACCAGGGTCTATAGAATTGGACCAACATGCTCTTTTTATCCATTTGTTGATGTAATTGGAATGCAGGCTTTTTTTTTTTTTTTGCTTTTAATCCTTTTCAATACAATGTCTTAAAAAATGAGGAAGTATCCACCTGAGTAAACAAAATGATCATATATGACCCTAATGTTAGGTTTCTCTGTCTTTTGGGGGAGTTTGGAAGCGAATGATGTGATAGATGTAGTGACTGAAAGGCAGCAAAAAACCTTTCACTCAAATAGTCACATCATAAAACTATCTTAATTTATTCTGTTAAATAGGAGCATTGAGACAAAGACATGAAACTACATATCAGCATCATTCTACTCATGTGACAGTTTTGAAAGTATTATGTTCCCTAGAAAAGCCATGTTTTAATCCTGATTCAACCTTGTGGGAACAGCTGTTTCTTTTAATCCCTATTCAGCACTGTAGGCTGGAAACTTGATTAGATTATCTCCACAGAGATGTGACACACCCAATTGTGGGTATTAACTTTTGATTAGATGGAGCTGTGACTCCACCCATTCCAGGTGGGTCTTGATTAGATTACTAGTCTTTAAGAGTGGAAACATTTTGGGGAAATGCAAGAACCAACAGAGCATATAGAAATGACAGAAGCCTCAGAACCAACAGAGAGCAGATGGAGACACTTTGGAAAACAGTTGCTTCAGAGAACAGAGACACACATGTCTGGAGATGCTTGGATTCCAGCACACATTGCCATGAGATGTTAAGCAAGCCAGAACCTGGAGAGAGTCAAGGGAAGCCAAGAAATGAAAGCCAGCCCCATAGGAGCAAAGTAAGGAACTCCCACATGAACAGAGGCTGAAAGCAATGGAGCCCAGGAGCAAGGGACCAGCAGATGCTAGCCACTTGACTACCTAGCTGGCAGAGGTGTTCTAGACCCATTGGCCTTTCATGAGTGAAGGTAACCTGCTGTTGGTGCCTTAATTTGGATACCTTCACTTCCTCAGAACTGTAAACTTGTACCTTATTAAATTCCCCTTTATAAAAGCCATTCTAGTTCTGGTTTATTGCATTCTGGCTGTTTACAAACTAACACAACTCAAAAGAAGTTTCTAGTAAGTAGATCTGTTTTAAAACGAAAGAGACTGCCTCAAGAGTTATGAGAAGAGTTTCATGCAGAAACTTGGAAATTTTTTCTCCAGTTCAACACAGTAAGCAACATACATGTGCCCACTACATGACTAGGGATGCCAAGATTCTGTAATTGTATGAGTTTTATCATATCTTTGATTAAAACTGTTTCCCACCCAAGTGATAATAACAGAGTTTTATTCGTTTATAATTTTTGATGTTTGATCATATAAGAGATACTATAGTTCAGTGCTTAAGAGCTCAGCTTTTGGAGGCAACGTAATCTAGGTTCAAATGCTAGTTTTGCCACATATTGGCTGTGTAACTTTGGGCAAGTGATGAATCCTTCTAAACATCAGTTTTTCTCAAAGGTAAAATGAGGCTGCTAACAAGAGAAACCACCTCAAAATGATATGAGGATTAAGTGAGATGATTCACATTAAGCACTTAACATGATATTTACAACACTGTAATGTTCTACCAACATTTAAAAAGTTAAGGGCTTTAAGAGTATACTGCATACTGAAGGATAGCTCCCCAACATTACAGGCTCTCATATTCAAGCTGGTGCCTCAGCTGCCCTGTTAGGGACCATTCCACCATTTCATCAGGCTAGAAGCTGCTGGATGTGTGAAATAGGATAGGACCAGTGGATCCCATGGTCACAGACCCACTCCTGCACCTCTTACTGTAATGCGGGTGGTCTGAAGTGATATTTCACGTGATATCTGTCAGGGAATCAGACATTCTATGAACCCTTACAGACCTCAGTGGTGTTATTCAAGGTCTTGTAGGTAGAAACAGCAAAACCATATAAAGTATGAGTCAACTCTAGTTAGGATGAATTGCTGCACCTTTTAGGATGAAAGGAGGCTGATGTCATCAACTTGCTACCAAGTGGCAGCTGGTCTTCTCACTGGATGGTACTCTCTCAGGGGCTGTGTTGGTCTTTTTTTTTTTGTATGTTGTATGGTGGGGGGTCAGATTTCATTCTTTTTCCATGTGAGTACCCTGTTATTGCACCACCATTTGTTGAATTTTTGTTTGATTTTTTTTTTTTGCGTTTGTTTTTTTTGGGAAGTATATGGGCCAGGAATCAACCTGGGTCTCCCACATGGCAGTCAAGAATTCTACCACTGAACTACCCTTGTGCCCCCCTGTGTTGGTCCTTTTTGAAAGATTACACTCTGGAGTGATACTGATATACTGCATATTGATGTTTTCCAAAATATTCAGAAAGACCAGGTCTTTTTGGACTATACAATGACAAAGAGAAGAGTTAACATAGCTTTGGGGCAGGAAAGTGAATGTATCTACTGCTATTCCACCCACCATCAGTGATCTTGACTTGAGTCAAGACTGCAAGAATCCCAACCTTCCAGTCTGCATGCTAGTACCACTCATGGTACCAAATGTCTTCAATCAGGTTCTCTAGAAGCAAAGCCTGAGACAGAGATTCATGTGATACACTGACGGAGTGCCATGTGATATACTGAGGGAGTGCACTTCAGGAAGAAACGTTGAGGATGGGAATTAGCTAGGAGAGAGAAAAAAGTCAAGCATGGATGCAGACTCAGGTAAAGATTAGCCTTGGCCTGATCCACAAAGAGAGGGTTCTGGAGCATAAGCCACCCGCAAACTTTCCTCCCCTCGAAGCAAATAAAACAGCCTTTTGTGCCCCTTATCAATCAATCATTGGCTATGTGTGCGGTAGGATGGGTGGAGTGGTGAGGCTGTTCCTGGGTGAGGCTGTTCCCATCATATGAGGGAAACTGTCTGAAGTCTCTGGAGAAGAGGGACAGCTATGAGCACTTTGCAGCCAAAACTCAAAAAAGCTAGGAGATGGTTGTGCCACTTTGGTAAAGGGGGTTTGAACAGGACCCCACAGCTTACAACACATGCATTTGACAAATATCTATTGGGCCTTTATGGTAAATGAGGCAGTCAGCAGAAGCCTGGCTTCAGCAGTGCCCAGAAACTCTTTGTCCCTCTAACAACAGCCTCAAGTTAACTGTCTTAGACATATTTATCTTTCCCCTCAAACTCCCAACTAGACCTTCTCACAAGGTAGAACGTAGACCATACCCCCACTCTCTTAATTACTGTTCTTTCCATTCCAGCTGCAGCTTGAACTACAATTCACTGTTCATGCAATTGTCCTATTGTGGAGTCTATCACCAGGGCAACTAGGAATCATGTACACATTGCTTGGGCCAAGGGCCTTAATTCAACTTGGTCCAATTCCTTCCACACACTTAGCTACCCTCACTCTTGTGGGTAATATAATACAATCCAGTCCAAAGTTTTTGCTTTGTCTGTTTTCTCCTAAGCCCCTCTCCCTTCTTCTTAAGATCTGACTGACCACAGAGTTTCTCCTGAATTTAAAAATTTAACTCCTCTTTCTACTAACTAACCTTGATGCTAATAGAATCAAAAGAAAAACATGGTAGGGTGTTTCTTGGAGAAATTATAGATTGAATGGAGCAGCATACCATCTGGCCCCTGCACTCCAATTTTGCCAAAATATAAATACCTTGTCAATTTCTTTTCAAAGGATTTAATACTCAAGTTGGGAACAACTGGAACATTCTAGTGACTGGGATAATCATTTCTAGAAAAGGTTCACTGCTGAGGTACCAAATCAGATCTCATGCTGAAGAGTTCACCCTCTCTTTCTCTGTGCTCCTTCCTGAATAGATAAGCTGCTGTCAAGCAAGGCAGAAAATACAAGTGAAACTTATTTCTACAGCATTTACGAGGCTTTTCCCAGTCTCAATTTTCTGAGTTTCAAAGATAAATGAGTGCCATCTAAAGGTTTTCCTTCATTGACTATATTCAGAGGTTCTCTTTCATCTAGATTCTCCAGCATGAAGGTGCCAACCAAAGCATTTCTCAGTGGTGAAAGCAAACAGGCCACTATTTTTTTTGTGTGTGGATTCTCCAATGTTCCTAAAAGGCTGAGTTCTAACTGAAGGATTTCAATACATCTGTAGGTGTGATGGTTAAAGTTGGAGAAAATGCCTGAAGTTGTTTTTACATTCATTATAGGAATAATGGGTCTCCTTCAGGAAGGCTTCTCTAAAACTGAGTAAGAGCTGTTCCATGACAGAAACATTCATACACTTAAGGTATTTATTGGATCTGTCCTCTCATGGCTTCTCAGATGTTTAAAGAGGCTACAACTCCAACTGAAACTCATTCCACATTCTTTACAATGAAAAGGTTTCTCACCAGTATGGATTCTCTGATGTTGATTAAGATGTGACTTCAGAGTAAAGCCTCTTCCGCATTCATTACATTGATGGGATTTCGTGCTGGAATAGATTTTTTGAGGTTGTTTCAAATGGGAACAGTGGCTGTTTCCTCTACATAGATCACATTCATAGGTTTTCTCTGAAGTATGAGTTCTGTAATGTTGAATAAGATCTGAACCATAACTAAAGGCTTTTCCACATATATCACACTTATATGGCTGCTCTTGTAATTCAATTTTCTTATCTTCAATCACTGTTAAGTTCCAACTATATGCTTCCTCACGAATGCCATTTTTGTCATTTTTCTGGCCCACGTGGAGCACTTGATGCTCAATTAAACTAACATATTGAAAAAAGATTTCTCCGCATTCATGACACTGATGGGATTTCTCTCTCGAGTGAAGTCTCAGATGGCCAGCAAGGTGTGAACGTCTCCCGAAGCCTTTCCCACATTCGTTACACTTAAAGGGTCTCTCCCCACTGTGGACACTCTGGTGCTGAACAAGATGGGACCTCACTCTAAAAGCTTTCCCACATAAATGACAGCTATACGGTTTCTCACCAGTGTGCACTCGCTGATGTTGCGTGAGGTGCACACGCTGATTGTAGCTTTTCCCACATTCATCACACCGAAATGGCTTCTCCCCAGTGTGTATTCGCTGATGTTGAATAAGATGTGCACTCTGAATAAAGCTCTTTCCACATTCATTACATTTATGTGGTCTCTCTCCCGTGGAGGGTTTTTTGTGGGCATAAGCGATTTCATTGAAATTTATCCTCTTTGAAGGGGGCTGTCCTAGTATCTCTTTCATAGGATTGCTTTGTTTTCTGTCCAACTTGCCTTGGTGTTCACACCGTTCTCCAAAATCTTGAACTTGAGAAACATTTCTTTGAATTTTTCCTGGTATTTCAATGTCTGCTGCTGAAAATTCTGAAATTTTCTTCTTAACATTCAATTTTACATTCTTACTTCTTTTGTCATTGCCTGAAAAAAATAAAGAGGAAATGCAAATGTCATATTTTTTTTTTCAGAAAAAATAATTGTCAGGAAAAAGAGGACAAGCAGATGAAACTATTATGTAATAGGAATCTGAAAAGTGGATCCATGTATTTATTTGATTCCAACAGGAAGTAAAGAAAAACCCCCCAAAACTTTAGGGATTTAACCAGTGAAAAGAACTAGACAAATAAGAGGTTCACTGGAGGGGCAGAGTGATTGGGTTAGGCAATAATAGGGATAAGTAAAAACCTGTATCATATGCGAGGGAAAGTACAAAAACCGGAAGAATGAGAAGGGGATATGGAGTTAGGAGAACAGATTAGGAAGGAAAAGAGAGAAATGAACCAGCAAAGAAAATATTGTCAAAAGGGTAGGCAATATGTCAACCTCTACCCTCTTCTTCACCCTTAGCCAACTCTAGCTTCAGGTTCCCTTCTATAGAACCACATACTTCTCCTTTGGGAATGTCCATCACTTTTAATATCTGATCCCCACCCAACTGCCCATCAGCTCCATGATGGCAAGAACTGTCACTCTTGGGTTCACTGCCATATTCTGAGCACCCAGCACTAGAGACTCAGTAAATATGGCTGGATGAGCAAATATAGTGTCCCTCCATTGATCTCCCTCAAAAAAAGGGAGGGAGATTTCTCTCTAAGCCCAACTCTGCAAGTAAAATCACTACCCTTCCCCTACATTAGGCATGATGTCCAGGGGCGTAAGTCTCCCTGGCAACACGGGATCGAAAATGCCTTCCTGACCAAAAGGGGAAAAAGCAATGTAACAAAATAAGGTATCAGTAGCTAAGAAAGTCCAAATAGAACCAAGAGGCTATTCTGGAAGCTACTCTTATACAAGCCTCAGCTAGATATTAATTGTCATGGTTTGCCAAGCCCCAACCAACATGATTCCTGTTAACCCTAAAGAATACCGGGCTCTATCTGAGATCCTACAAAAGTTGCACACATTAAGTTTACTTTTCAGAAAAGCCTTCAGATGGTTCCTAGGCCGAATAAGTCCTGAAACCCAGAGGTGTCAGTTTCTCCAAGAACATCAACCAGTTCCATCCTATATTGTCAAAATCCCTTTCCAACGTAAAAAGTTAGAATACACATAACCCAAATATCCCTAAAGACTGGAAAAAGGACCAAAGGAGAAGGAGGAGTTTTAACAGAGAAGTTAGGATTTAACAAATGAATATGACTACAAAATCATTATATTGATATTTCTTGTTAGTCTCCAGTGTCTCAGAGTAGCTAGAAGGGAAAACCTGAAATTGTGGAACTGTAACCCATACTAAAGTTTGAAATCTGTTCTATAATTAATTGCTAAAATGTACTTTGAAATGTATTGTTTTTTTATATATATATTTCACAATAAAAAATGAAAAAAGGGAGGGAGGTAGTAACTGGGAAACTAGTCATAAGAACAATTGGGAGAGGATATCAAAAAATATATACTATGTTAAAGTAATTGCTTTCCTAGTCCAAGTATCACCAGAGGGTTTTCCCCAGTAAGGCTGTCACCAAGTAGAACAGGACAGAATTGGCTAAGGAGGTAGCTCTGTTCAACTCAGAACTTCAGAAACACCTATTCCATGATGGGAGAGGTGGCAGTGTTGTTACTCTGAATGACAGGTATCTGGGTTTGGGGACTTGAAAGGCACAATTAAGAAAAAAAAAATTTCTCAGGCCGGTCTGAGTTGTTGGAAGAATATTAACAAGAGCCTTAAGTTCACAGCCCAGTTTATAGTGATCCCACCGTAGTGTTTAATGCCACCTGAACAGGTAAGAAAAAAACCAGAAATAGACAAGAAAATTATTTGACCCTATTCATAACCAAATTAGCAAAAATGGATACAATAAAAAATCATCTTCTGCTTTGTCAATCTGTTAAGAGTTTTTTTTAAGAAGCCCTGGCAAAAATTTAATACAATCAATACTCTCATATGTGGGACAATTTGCTTGTATGTATCAACAGTCATAAAAAATATTTGTATCCTTTCATCCATTAATTCCACTTCTGGGACTCAAGAAAGCAATCCTAAAAAGTCATAGGCACAAAAAAAAAAAAAAGTCATAGACACAAAAGAACAAAAACCAGACAAGAGCAAAAAAGCAAAAATTGAGTAAACTATGATGCCTCCACACCATGGCAGGTGACATAGTAAAAAAAGAACAAAGAGGAAGGCTGGGGAACACTGGCAAATGTGTACGTCTAATTTTAATTGTGCCCCATGACTACAACTACATAAAAACTGGCAAATGAAAAAATACACTAAATAATAATAGATTAGATAGGGTGGGGGGATTATGGGTAATTTTTTTCTTCCTCTTTCCCTGTACCATTGTTATTTAATTATTTTAAAATAATGAAGTAACTAAATTGGGGAAGAGGGGGAAAAAAGCATGTGAGAGAGCCCAAAATCCCCATTTACTATAACAGAAAGTCAACAGACAATGTCTAAATTGGATCAGTCAAGAAACTGCGTATGTTTTTAAACTGTGGAATTGCCAGAAGAAACAGTAACAGGCAAGAGCTAAAGAGGTACCTCTAGGGAAAGGGAAGTTGTGTGTGTGTGGTGGGGGGGATGGATGTTGGGTTTTGTTTTATTAATTTCACAATTAGTTAAAGCATAAATAAGCCCCTCTCTACAGCCCCCCAATATCACAACCCATCTGTTGTGAAGTAAAACAAATTTTTGCCTCCATTTATCCCCAAATACAAACTCCTCATGCATACATCTTTGGGATTTTTCTCTGACGTGGCGTTTCAGATGTTCAATCAGGTGTGAATGCCGACCAAAGTTTTTCCCACATTCATGACATCCATAGGGCCTCTCTCCACTGTGCACGCTGTGATGCTGAACAAGATGGGAGCTCACCCGGAAAGCTTTTCCACACACCTGACATTTATAGGGTTTCTCACCAGTGTGGACTCTCTGATGTTGAGTGAGGTGCACACGTTGGTTATAGCTTTTCCCACATTCACCACATTTAAATGGCTTTTCGCCAGTGTGGATTCGCCGATGTTGAATAAAGTTTGAGGCTTGAAGGAAAATTTTACCACAATCGTCACATTTGTGACCTCTCTCAACAGTTGTGTTTTGCTTATGATTATTGTCTATGATATCACCAAGATCCCTTTTCTGAGACGGGTTCTGCCTTGATTTGCCCATAGTGGGGTTGACCTGCCACCTTTCTGCCATGGCCCCAAGATCATTAACTTCTGCAAACTCTTGACTCCTTTCATTGCTTCCTGATGTCATCCAGTGTGATTCACCTGCATCAGAAATCTGCTTCACTATGAGCTCCATATTGTCATTCCTGGGTTCATAATCTGAAATAAGAGAAGGAAAATTAAAAGTCAGCTCTTCCTTGCATAAGATGAAAGAAAATGATTGAGGAATACATGATGATTAAATGAAATTAACGTGCTAGGAATGTATGACTTTGTAAAGTCATCTACAAAATGACTTTACAATGCAGGGATGGGATAAAGAGTATTCAAGCAGAAAACTGAGACAGGCTTTAAAGAAGGAAAGCTGGCAAGAATGGTTGAAAGGAATGAGACTGGGAGAGCAGCCATCCTATCTCCTGAAGATGCCATCCTCTTGATATGGTTCTTATATACAGTACCTGTTAGGAACACCTGTGCAGTGTTAAAGATTCTTAATAAAATGCGATAGTGGGTGTGCTGGTTTGAAAGGATGTATGTACCCTAGAAAAGCCATGTTTTAATCCTAATCCCATTTTGTAAAGGCAGCCGTTTCTTCTAATCCCCTATTCAGTACTGTATGTTTGAAACTGTCATTAGATCATCTCCCTGGAGGTGTGACTCAATCAAGAGTGGTAGTTAAGCTGGATTAAGTGGACATGTTTCCGCCCATTCGGGTGGGTCTTGATTAGTTTACTGGAATCCTATAAAAGAGAACAACAATAGAGAAAGCCAAGAGATTCTGAAAGAGCAGAACGACATAGCCACAAGAAGCATAGAGTCCACCAGGCAGCGACCTTTGGAAATGAAGAAGGAAAACGCCTCCCGGGGAGCTTCGTGAAACAGGAAGCCAGGAGAGAAAGCTAGCAGATGATGCCATGCTTGCCACATGCCTGTTCGGATGAGAGAGACCTGTTTGCCATGTGCCCTCACTTGAGAAAGAAACCCTGAACTTCATCTGCCTTCTTGAACCAAGGTATCTTTCCTTGGATGTCTTTAATTAGGCATTTTTATAGACTTGTTTTAATTGGGACATTTTCTCAGCCTTAGAACTGTAAAGTAGCAACTCATTAAACTCCCCTTTTTAAAAGCCATCCCGTTTCTGGTATATTGCATTCCGGCAGCTAGCAGACAAGAACAGTGGGTTATGCAGCTAACCCAATCTGCACCTTCCTCTTCCTGTTTATTCACAGTTTAGAGAAGAAAGATGGTCTTTCTAGCTTTTTCAATTCCCAAATGATCTCAATTTCGTATGAATTAGTCTAAAGAGAAAAAAAACATTCTTTTTATGCCCAGGAAAGAACCTACTGCTGTCAAGAGTTAAGTCAAAGTGTCAATGGCTGAGAGATTCCAAACAGAGTCGAGAGGTTATCCTGGAGGTTATTCTTACGCATTAAGTAG
>PVIY010044554.1:0-19640 GCA_004026745.1 Myrmecophaga tridactyla | reverse complement strand
AATATTAATTGCCATCTATTTTCCTCACCCTGCAGTAATGACATTCCTTTGTTCTTCCTCAAGCAAAAAAAAACATTTTTTAAATTTGTACATTTGGTCACTATCATAATACACTCTAGGCATTCCTAGATTATACCATCTCAGTCTTTATCGTCTTTCCTTCTGATTTCATTTGTGCCCCCACCCCTCCTCCCTCTATCATTCTCACATTCAGCTTCATTCAATGTTTTAACATAATTGTATTACAGTAAGGTAGTATTGTGCTGTCCTTTTCTGAGTTTTTACATTCAGTCCTGTTGCACAATCTGTATCCCTTCAGCTCCAATCACCCAATATCTTACCCTATTTCTACCTCCTGATGGTCTCTGTTACCAATGAAATTCTCCACTTTATTCACTAATGTCAGTTCATATCAGTGAGACCATACAGTATTTGTCTTTTTGTTTCTGGCTAATCTCATTCAGCATAATGTTCTTAAGGTCCATCCATGTTGTTAAATACTTCATAACTTTATTCTGTCTAAAGGCTGCATAATATTCCATCGTATGTATATACCACAGTTTGTTTAGCCACTCATCTGTTGATGGACATTTTGGCTGTTTCCATCTCTTGGTAATTGTAAATAATGCTGCTATAAACATTGATGTGCAAATGTCGTTTGTATCCTTGCCCTCATGTCCTCTGAGTAGATACCTAACAACGGTATTGCTGGGTCATATGGCAATTCTATACTTAGCTTTTTGAGGAACCGCCAAACTGCCTTCCACAGTGGTTGTACCATTTGACATTCCCACCAACAATGGATAAGTATGCCTCTTTCTCCACATCCTCTCCAGCACTTGTCATTTTCTGTTTTATTGATAATGGGCATTCTGGTGGGTGTGAGATGATATCTCATTGTGGTTTTGATTTTCATTTCTCTAATAGCCAGGGAAGTTGAGCATCTCTTCATGTGCCTTTTGGCCATTTGTATTTCCTCTTCTGAGAAGTGTCTGTTCAAGTCTTTCACCCATTTTGTAATGGGTTGGCTGTCTTTATGTTGTGGAGTTGAACAATCTCTTTATAAATTCTGGATACTAGACCTTTATCTGATATATCGTTTCCAAATATTGTCTCCCATTGTGTAGGCTGTCTTTTTACTTTCTTGACGAAGTTCTTTGATGCGCAAAAAGTGTTTAATTTTGAGGAGTTCCCATTTATTTCTTTCTTCAATGCTCTTGCTTTGGGTGTTAGGTCTAGGAAACTGCCTCCTAGTATAAGATTTATAAGATATTTCCCTACATTTTCTTCTAACGGTTTTATGGTCACTGATCCATTTTGAGTTAATTTTTCTATAGGGTGTAAGATAAGGATCCTCTTTCATTCCTTTGCATATGGATATCCAGTTCTCTAGGCACCATTTATTGAAGAGACTGTTCTGTCCCAGGTGAGTTGGCTTGACTGCTTTATCAAAGATCAATTGTCCATAGATAAGACGGTCTATATCTGAACACTGTGTTGGATTCCATTGGTCAGTATATCTATCTTTATGCCAGTACCATGCTGTTTTGACTACTGTAGCTTCATAATACGCCTTAAAGTCAGGTAGCGTGAGACCTCCAAGTTCACTTTTTTTTTTTCCTCTGGATACTTTTGGCTATTTGGGGCACCCTGCCCTTCCAGATAAATTTGGTTATTGGTTTTCCTATTTCTGAAAAGTAAGTTTTTGGGGTTTTAATTGGTATTGCATTGAATCTGTAGATCAATTTAGGTAGAATTGACATTTAACTATATTTAGTCCTACAATCCATGAACACGGCATGCCCTTCCAGTTGTTTAGGTCTTCGGTGATTACTTTTAACAATTTCTTGAGTTTTCTATGTATAGGTCTTTTGTCTCTTTAGTTAAATTTATTCCTAAATATTTTATTCTTTTGGTTACAATTGTAAATGGAATTTTTTTCAGGATTTCCCCATCAGATTGTTCATTACTAGTTTATAGAAACACTACAGATTCTTGAGTGTAGATCTTGTAACCTGCCACTTTGCTGTACTCATTTACTAGCTCTAGTAGTTTTGCTATGGATTTTGGGGGGTTTTCGACATATAGTATCATATCATCTGCAAACAGTGAGAGTTTTACTTCTTCCTTTCCAATTTTGATGCCTTGTATTTCTTTTTCTTGTCTAATTGCTCTGGCTAGAACTTCCAACACAATGTTGAATAGCAGTAGTGATAGTGGACATCCTTGACATGTTCCTGATCTTAGGGGAAAGCTTTCAGTTTTTCTTGATTGAGGATGATGTTAGCAGTGGGTTTTTCATATATTCACTTTATCATTTTGAGGAAGTTCCCTTCTATTCTATTCTTTCAAGTGTTTTCAACAGAAAAGGATGCTGAATTGTGTCAAATGCCTTTTCTGCATCAATTGAGATGATCATGTGGTTTTTCTGCTTTGATTTGTTGATATGGTGTATTACATTAATTGATTTTCTTATGTCGAACCATCCTTGCATACCTGGGAGGAATCCTAATTGGTCATGAAGTATGATTCTCTTAACGTGTTGCTGGATTCGATTTGCTAGAATTTTGTTGAGGATTTCTGCATCTATATTCAGAGAGATTGGTCTGTAGTTTTCTTTTTTTGTAATATCTTCGCCTGGCTTTGATATGAGGGTGATGTTGGCTTCTTAGAATGAGTTAGGTAGCTTTCCCTCCTCTTCAATTGTTTTGAAGAGTTTGAGCAGGATTGGTACTAATTCTTTCTGGAACGTTTGGTAGAATTCACACGTGAAGCTATCTGCTGCTGGACTTTTCTTTTTGGGGAACTTCTTAATGACTGATTCAATTTCTTTACTTGTGATTGGTTTGTTGAGGTCGTCTATTTCTTCTTGAGTCAAAGTTGGTTGTTCACGCCTTTCTAGAAAGTTGTCCATTTCATCTGCATTGTTGTATTTATTAGCATAAATTTGGTCATAATATCCTGTCATTACATCCTTTATTTCTGTGGAATCAGTGGTTATGTCTCCTCTTCCATTTCTGATCTTATTTATTTACATCCTCTCTCTTCTTCTTTTTGTCAACCTCTCTAAGGGTCCATCAATCTTCATGATTTTCTCATAGAACCAGCTTCTGGTTTTGTTGATTTTCTCTATTGTTTTCATGCTCTCAATTTCATTTATTTCTGCTGTAATCCTCATTATTTCTTTCCTTTTGCTTTTTGGGGGTTAGTTTGCTGTTCTTTCTCTACTTCTTCCAAGTGGACAGTTAATTCCTCGATTTTTGCCCTTTCTTCTTTTTTGATATAGGCATTTAGGGCAATAAATTACACTCTTAGCACTGCCTTTGCTGCATACATAAGTTTTGATATGCTGTGGTTTTCATTTTCATTTGCCTCGAGATATTTACTGATATCTTGTAATTTCTTCCTTGACCCACGGGTTGTTTAAGAGTGTGTTGTTGAGCCTCCACATATTTGTGAATTTTCTGGCACTCTGCCTATTATTGATTTCCAACTTCATTCCTTTATGGTCGAGAAACTGTTTTGTATGATTTCAATCTTTTTAAATTTATTGAGACTTGCTGTGACCCAGCATATGATCTATCCTTGAGAATGATCCATGAGCACCTGAGAAAAAGCTGTATCCTGCTGTTGTGGGGTGTAATGTTCTGTAAATGTCTGTTAAGCCTAGTTCATTTATTGTATTATTCAAATTCTCTGTTTCTTTACTGATCCTCTGTCTAGATGTTCTGTCCATCGAAGTCTCCAACTATTATAGTAGATGTGTCTATTTCTCTTTTAGTGTTTTCAGTGTTTGCCTCATGTATTTTGGAAAGTGTGGTATTGAAGTCTCCAACTATTATAGTAGATGTGTCTATTTCTCTTTTAGTGTTTTCAGTGTTTGCCTCATGTATTTTGGAGCATTCTGTCTTGGTGCATAGATATTTATGATTGTTACGTCTTCTTGTTGAATTGTTCCTTTTATTAATACATAGTGTCCTTCTTTGTCTCTTTTAACTGTTTTACATTTGAAGTCTAATTTGTTGAATATTAGTATAGCTACTTCTGCTCTTTTCTGATTGTTATTTGCATGAAATATCTTTTTCCAACCTTTCACTTTCAACCTATGTTTATCCTTGGATCTAAGATGTGTTTCCTGTAGACAGCATATAGATGGATCCTGTTTTTAAATCCATTCTGTCAGTCTATATCTTTTGATTGGGGAGTTTAATCCATTTAACATTTAGTGTTATTACTCTACAGGTAGTACTTTCTTCTACCATTTTGCCTTTTTGAATTTATATGTCATATCTAATTTTTCTTCTTTTTACCTTTACTGATAGTCTTCCCTTCTACACTCCTCTCCATACCTCTCTCTCCTGTCTTTTCCTATCTGCCTCTAGTGCTCCCTTTAGTATTTCTTGTAGAGCCGGTCTCTTGGTCACAAATTCTCTCATTGATTTTTTGTGTGAAAGTGTTTTAATTTCTCCCTCATTTTTGAAGGACAATTTTGCTGGATATAGAATTCTTGGTTGACAGTTTTTCTCTTTTAGTAATTTAAATATATCCTCCCACTGTCTTCTTACCTCCATGGTTTCTGGTGAGAAATCTACACATAGTCTTATTGGCCTTCCCTTGTATGTGATAGATTGCTTTTCTCTTGTGGCTTTCAAGATTCTCTCTTTCTCTTTGACCTCTGACATTCTGATTAGTAAGTGTCTTGGAGTATGTCTATTTGGATCTATTCTCTTTGGGGTATGCTGCACTTCTTGGATCTGTAATTTTAAGTCTTTCATAAGGGTTGGGAAATTTTCAGTGATAATATCCTCCATTAGTTTTTCTCCTCCTTTTCCCTTCTCTTCTTCTGGGACACCCACAACATGTATATTTGTGCACTTCATATTATCATTCAATTCCCTGAGTCCCTGCTCATATTTTTCCATTTTTTCCCTATATTTTCTTTTGCTTGTCGGATTTCCGATGTTGCATTCTCCAGTTCACTAATCCTGTCTTCTGCCTCTTGAAATCTAACATTGCGGGTTTCCACTGTTTTTTTCATCTCTTCTACTGTGCCTTTCATTCCCGTAAGTTCTGTGATTTGTTTTCTCAATTCCTTCTTTTTCTTCATTTCTTGCCTTCTTTATATCCTCCAATTCATTGATTTGATTTTTGATGAGTTTTCCATGTCTGTTCATACATTCTGAATTAATTGTTTCAGCTCCTGTATCTCCTTTGAATTGTTGGTTTGTTCCTTTGACTGGGCCATAGCTTCAATTTTCCTAGTGTGATTTGTTATTTTTTGCTGGTGTCTAGGCATTTAATTACCTTAATTAGTTTTTTCTAGAGATTGTTTTCACTTCTTTTACCTAGGGTTTTCTTGCTGGATGAATTTGTTGTCTGTCTGTTCTTTGACATTCAGTTCAGCTTTTTCTGGACCACTAACTTAGGTTTTGTTTAACAGAGGAGAATTTTTCAGTTCTTGTTTTCTTGTTTCTGTATGTTGCCTTTTTCACCCCACCCTAGGGAGGGTCTATTTAGGTATTATAGACCCCAGCTGAATTTTCCCAGACCAAACTGGCCTCCTGTAAGGATAGAGTCACCTGCATCAGTTTTCCCTGTGTGTAAGACCCAGCAGGTTGAAAGACTTTCCTGTGAAGCCTCTGGGCTGTTTTTCTTATCCTGCCCAGTATGTGGCACTTTGCTTGCAGATCCCACCAGCGTAAGCTGATGCCTTACTTTTAACTTTGGCAGACTCTCCCTGCTGGGGGCATGGTGGAGACAGAGGAGAGATTGTAGGCTCGTTTTAATGGCTTCAAATCACCAAGCCCTGTGGTCTGACTTCTTTGAGGGAGGGATTCCACCTGAGTTGGGCCTCATCCCTTGTGCTGTTCTGAATCTGTGGTGGACCCCCAAAAAGCCATGCCCTTTGATCCTCATTCAACACTGCTGGGTGGGAGCATTCTGATTGTTTCTATGAAGATGTGACCCACCCAACTGTGGGTGGTAACTTTTGATTAGATGATTTCCATGGAGGTGTGTCTCCACCCACTGAAGGTGGAGTTGCTTGCTGGAATCCTTTAAAAGAGGAAACATTTTGGAGAGAGTCCCTTTTGGTAGAGCCACATGAAAGCCAGCAGACACTGTCAGGGGTGCCATGTGCCCTTCCAGCTGAGAGAGAAACGTTGAATGTCGGCCTTCTTGAACCAAGGTATCTTTCCCCGGATGCCTTAACTTGGACATTTCTAAAGACTTGTTTTAATTGGGACATTTTCTCGGCCTTAGAACTGTAAACTAGCAACTCATTAAATTCCCCTTGTTAAAAGCCATTCCATTTCTGGTATATTGCATTCTGGCAGCTAGTAAACTAGAACACCCCTCCCCTGGGGAAGGTCTCAAACAAGCTTGTTTCTGCTTATACCTTGGGCAGTTGCAGCCTGAGAAGTACTGCCATTGTATCCAAAGGCCGTCAAGTCTTTGTAGAAACACAGCGACAAAAACCTGTTTCTTTTTCCGTCAGCCCTGCCCTCTTGGCACCAAGGCAAAAATCAGTGACTCTCCACTTTGACCAGGTTCACCTGAGCTAGGGGCCTATTTTTAGTAGTCAGAATTTATGAATTAATTCCACACTTGAAGCTTAGTTGCACTCAGCCCCTTGTGCTGGTAAACTTTCTTTCTTTTCCCCTCTGGGAAGCAGCCTGTTGGGGGCAGGGCTCCGGCTGCCACAGCTTGGGGAACTCATGGTTCTGGGGGGCTTGCAGCCAGCCCAGCTGGTCCAGACTGGGTACACTGTGTGTCTGGTCACTGACGTGGCTCCAGGAGTTGTTCTGTACTGTTTCTGGTTATTTAGAAGCTGTTCTGGAGGATGAACTAAATCCCACACCTTGCTAAGCCGCCATCTTGGCTGTCTGTCTCGAAATTCAATCTTTTTATTGCCTGGTCTTCTTTTCCATAAACTGAACTATTTTTCAAAATGAAACATATATATATATATATATAGCTCCACACATAGTAATTTGTATTTCTCATATCAAATGTGGAATTTATACTTTGTTTTTCAAAGCCCTAATAGCCATCTTTAAATTCAACTGAAATATCTATGTGACAACAGCATCCTTTTGTTTCAAATCACATTTATCCATCCTTACCTCACCTTGAAAGGAACAATTTCCAAGCACTAATCTAATCAATAGTTCACTTATTTCAAGAAATAATTTTATTTCTAAATATTAGTAAAACTATACTTCAAGCAATCAAAAGAATGTACCCATTCCCTTGGATTTCTTTGTAATACAAGGAAGTGCAGTTAAGCATGAGCTCTTTGACAGATGTCATGCATGCCCTCAGTTTAAAGCATCAGTGAGATTTAGCATCTAACTTCGGAAAGCTCAAAAGGCAGTAAATTGCTCCTGATGTCTCAAAAACTGGGATTTAGAGAAGACAAAACTGAGTTTAAACTTGGGTCCAGCCACTTATCAGCTATGTGATCTTAGGAACAATACTTATACCCTCATTGCCTTTTAGTAAAGTTGGGAACAACAGGATGAACCTTATAGAATTGTAGTAAAAAAAGAAATAAAATACTGCACATAAAGCAGTGAATCCACTGCCTAGTCTGTATTAAATGTTCAATAAATAAATTAGGCTTAAATCCATCTTTGTAAATAATTCCATATAACTTTACTTATAGCTAATAAAATTACTTTGCTCACAGAAGGACACAACTTAAAAAAAAGCTTCCCAATTAATTAGAACACAAAATATCTCAACGATGAGATATGGAAAAAAACATACAAGAAAATTGCTGAAGACTATAAAAACACCAATGAAGTTTCTATTTTCCCTGGAAACATACTGGTTGAGAAACTTTTTTACTTATTTAACAAATATAAAAGTTACTTGCCATGAGGCATGCAATGATGTGAATGAACATGTGGGATATAAGGTGAGACAAAATAAGCCAGAAACGAAAGACCAAGAATGGTATGGTCACCTTTAGAAAATGCTTATAAGAAAAGAGGGGCCTAGATTGTAAGCTTTTAGAGCAGACACATTAAGTCTGGAGTGGTGATTATTATTTCTGGATTTTGAGAGACTGATTTATATATATAACCTGATATCTAGAAATAAGAATGAAGCCAAACAGGTTGGGGTTAAAGTAATTCAGAACATAGGGGTAAGGAAGACAGTGTCTATATTGTAGAACCACACATACTCTTTGAGACCAATGGAAGAAAAGTTTATTTGGTCTGGAACTGAATTTTTTTGTAGTGCATAATCTAATATAACCTATCTGTACAGCTCATTTGAAAAATTGAAACTCAGGGAGCATAGAATAAGGAAGAGGTCCTTTAATCCCATATAGATTATTGTTTAATGCCTAGAAACATCCTAAAGTGTGTTAAGCAGATAATCAAAAAATATTGTCAAAGTCCCCTGAGGGAAGGGAGAAAGAATATGGAACTATTAAACCTTACCATCAGGGAATCCCTTGATACTATGTCAAGCTTTAGAGACAACCAAATCAATAGGCCATGCCATCAATCATGAGTCTTTCGCTTGTGAAGCTTATGTAGGTAGTGGAGAAACTTAGACTACCCATAGGCATGTCTAAGAGTTACTTCTGGAGGATCTCTTTTGTTGCTCAGATGTAGCCTCAGTCTCTCTAAGCCCTACTCTGCAAGTGAAATCACTGCCCTCCCCCCTACATGGGACATGACATCCAGGGGTGAAAGTCTCCCTGGCATGTGGGAGAGGACTCCCAGGGATGAATCCAGACCTGGCACCATGGGATCAACAATTACATCCTGACCAAAAGGGGTAAAAGAAGTATAAATAATAAAGTATTAGTGGCAGAGAGTGTTCAAATAGAGTTGAGAGGCTACTCTGGAGGTTGCTCTTACACAAGCTTCAGGTAGACCTTGCTACCTATCATAACCTACCAACCCCCAAACAGGACCATTCCAGTCAATCCTAAAGAATACCTAGGGCAAAATATAAGATTCCTCAAGGGTTCCAGGCACTAGAGTAACTTTCCAGAAACCTACAACCTCCAGATGGGTTCCTGGTCCAGATAAGTCCTGAAACCTAGCCCAGCCTCTCAAGAACATCAGATAGTTCCATCTCCCTACCTCATATTAGTGACAGACCCTTCCAATATGAATAATTTAGAATCGCCATAGCCCCAACATACGTAAAGAGAGGTATGGAAAGATCAAAGGTGATGCTGGAGTTATACATAGAAGGTAGGACTTAACAAATGAACATGAATGCTGAAGCATTAAATTAATTTCTCTTTTAGTCTCCAGTATTTTAGAGCAGCTAGAAGTAATATATAACATTGTGAAATTGTAGCCCATGTCAAAGTCTGAAACATGTTCTACAACTAATTGTGGTACTGTGCTTTGAAATTTATAGCTTTTTTTTGTACATGTTATTCTTCACAAAAAAAGAAGGGAAAAAAGTCTATTGTGATGATAAAAAAGTATTTAAGCCCTCTAGCCTCCTATATTCTGGAGTATCTAGAAGGAAAAATATGAGAGGATCCTATGGTAGCCCATGACAAACTCTGGGGTGTGTCCTGTAACAACTTGTTGAAGAGTGCTTTGAAAACTATTGCTTTATATGTATGTTATACTACACAATAAAAAAAGTTTTAAAAAATGCACTTTTAAACTCACCTAAAATGGTAAAAAAAAAAAAAAAAAGTGACTTGTTTCAGAAACACTAAAGATTATAAGCAGTGTAATTTTTGTGGCCATCAGAAATAACGTTAAGCTACTACAATCTGAAACAGTCACTGGGACATTGATCAAGCATTTTCCATATGATATGCAATATTAGGCAATGATACCTTCCCCCCAAAAATATACAAATTAAAAAAATGCTTTCTCATATGCACAAAATTTGACTGAATGCTATTCATTCCCAAAACACTAACACTATACTTATCATGTGTTTATAAATGTTCTAAGATATATTTGTGCATATTCTTTGAAAGACTACATTTTTTTAAATCCTTGGGTTTTTTTTCCCTCTCCCATATTTACCTGTAGTTTTTCCTCTAAATACTTGTAGGGAAGGGGATGGACATGAGATGGTAGTTAATAGGGGGTAGACACCTACATTCTCACAATGAGATAAATTTCATAGTAAAAAATTAAAGAGCACAACATGAAAAGATGCTCAACATCATTAGCCATCAGGAAAATGCAAACAAAACCACAATGAGATTCCATTTCATATTCACAGAATGGCTACAGTAAAAAAGACAGATGATAATAAGTGATAGCAAGGAAGCAAATCTGAAGCCCCATACACTACTGGCAGATTGTAAATGGTGTATAGCTGCTGTGAAAAACAGGTTTGGTGGTTCCTCAAAATATTAACACAGAATTACCATACGATCCAGCAATTCCACTCCTAGATAGAACCCAGAAAAATGAAAACACGTAGCCACACAAAAACTTCTACACAAATGTTCATAGCAGCATTATTCAAAAATAGCCAAAAAGTGGAAACAACCCAAATGTCCATCAGTTGATGAATGAATACATATATTGTGTATATCCATATAATGAAATGTTATTTAGCAATATAAAGGAATGAAGTATTGATATATGCTACAACATACGAAAACATGTTAAGTGAAATAAGCCAGTACTGCACTTAACATGATTTATAGTGAAATAAGCCACATATTGTACGGTTCCATTTATATGAACAATGTCCAGAATAGGCAAATCTATACTCAAAGTATGGTTGGCTAGGGGTGAGGTGGGGGCAGGGAGTGGGGAGTGGGTAATGACTGATAATGGATGTGGGATTTTGGAGGAAGTAAGTAAAATGTTCCAAAATTGGGGTGATTACACATTTCTTCGAACCTACTAAATAGCACTGAATCATATACGTTAAATGGGCAAAATGTATGGTACTTGAATTGTATCTCAATAGCGCTATTGAAATATCTGAACAAATCACTAACTGTTTTGAATTTGAAATCATATTTCAAGAGAGACAGCAAAATTAAAAACAAAAAACCTCAAACAAACTAAGGGATTTTACCAGCCAGAGAGCTTCACTAAAAGAATTAATAAAAGGATGTATTTTAGCAAAAGAAGTAAAACCAAAAGGAAACACAGAATACTAAAAATAATGTTTAGTACAGATATGAACAAAATATGATGGCAAATGTAATGAAAAATTGAATATAAATAAAAACTTTATTTTTTTTCTTTTACAAAAGGTAAAACAAACTAAAGACAACAATAGTAAGACTGATGAGGATATTAAATGAGTATGCTTAAGATGTTTGTCACATTTGGGAGGACAGAAATACTGTGTGGAAGATGGAATTCTAAGGTGACCTTCCAGATTCCCACCTCCTGGTACACATTCTTTGTACAGTTCCCTTCCCTTGAGTGGAGGCAGCACCTGTGAATATGATGGGGTGTTACTCCCTTGATTATATTACTAATCTGCTGGTTTTGAGTTAATTAAAAAGGAGATTATCTGGGTGGACCTGACCTAATCACATCAGTCCTTTAAATCTAGATCTAGAGGTCAGAGACATAGGAAGCCAGAGATTCAAAGCAGAGAGGCACACTTATACTGTGCTGTAAGAAAGCAAACAACTACATTGTAAACTATGTGTGGCTTCTATGGAGCAAAGAGCAATCTACAGCCAACAGTTATCAAGAAAATGGGGGCTGCATGGAAATTAATTCTGTTCAATGTAAATGAGCTTGGAAGAAGATCCCAAGCTCCAAATGAGAACCACAATGCACCTGATACTTTGATTGCAGTCTCGAGGCACCCAGAGCAGAAGATGGATTGTGATACACAGAAATTGTGAGATAATAAATTTGGGTTTTTTGGGTTTTTTTAAATTGGCAAACGAAAACAGCATATAAACATGAACATTCTTAACACACAAACATTCCATATATGGTGTACAATCAATGGCTCACAATATCATTGCATAGTAGTACATTCATCACCATGATAAGTTTTTAGAACATCTGCATCACTCCATGGAAAGAAATAAAAAGAAAAAAGAAAAAACTCATGCATACTATACCCCTTACCCATCCCTCTCAAATCACCACTAGTTGTGATTTGGTATGTAGGAAAAGAGAATTAACACATGCTGAATAACTTAACTCTGTTATGATTATACAAATTTTCTTGTCTGAAGAAACAAGTAGTAAGCTATGATTATGATTTCTTCTACCAGGTTAACAGTGTCATGATCCTTAAAGAAAATATTCTTAAGTCAAGGTCAATGGATTCTCTCACAATTTTGATTTCAGCTTTTGTAAAATAGTAACAATCACATCAGGTAAAGTACCAAAATTTATAATCTTCTCAAACCATGGCAAGTTTTAATTTGCTGATAATATCAAAGTCCAATGTTATGCTTCCAAATTTAAGACTATTATTTTGTATCTGAGTTTAAATCTTTTTATCAACTATAAAGGGTACAGTCCCAAACAGACTAAGTCATAAAGCATTCTCACCTGCTAGGGCATCCTGATAAAGCTGAACAAAATGATTAAAGATATCCTTCGGCAAACACTTTTCATCCGGTAGACACTGCAGAAGAATGACTATTTCAGACTGTCCCACTGCATGCATTCCCTTGGTTGTGAAACACCAGCACTTCCTGTTGACATCTACAGATGGAATAAAAAATATAAAGACATTCCTCTCGATCCTTACTCTTAAAAAGATGCATAGAAATCAGTTATAATACAGCAAAGAAAGATAGAGCATACTGAGTCTGTATAATTTAACTGTAAACTGTCACTGCGTTGATCCAAAGAATTACTACAGAAAATATAACATACCAAAGCCAACAGCTCTAAGGATTAAAAAAATACTTAGAAGATTCCTACAACTCAACAACAAAAAGACAAATAACCCAATTAAAAAATGTACAAAGGACTTGAATAGACATTGCTCTAAAGAAAAACAATTGAAAGGGAAGTTAAATAAGTAATAATGAAAACAATGCATATCCAATTTTGACTCCTACTAGGCAAAGATGTAATTATTAAAGGAAACAACATTCTATTAATAATAAAATGAATAAAACCAAACTATGAATCCTCAGATATAGAAAAATCACCACATAAGTAGTCAAAGATAACTTCCAGTTCTTGACATTTTCCTCATTTGTACCCCAACACAATAGAATTCCCAAAGGGAGTGAAAAAGGGTTCAAATAGAATTATGAATACTTCTACATAAATAAAAACTAACATAAGATATGAGATACCTTTCTTTCACTTTGGGAAATGTTATTTTATGTAACTAAACAGGAGTATCCATTCCAACCATATTAAGATGGTGTACATGTCCTAAAAAGGTTAGCTATTTTCTAAGCATAATTTATAATCTATACATGGTAAACTGAAATTTCAAACAAATTATCTTTAAATATGATCTTGGAAGGAAAGGTGGCAAGCATTAACAAATTGCCAAATGTAAAAGGGATGATTAGCAAGTAAACCAGAAACATGCATTTGATCAATGTAGAACCTCTAAGGAAGTGGTATATAGGTGTTTCTAGTTCCCAAGGTGAACTTAAAACAAGTACGGAGTGGGAACTGGAGAACTGTTCACCAGGGCTTCTTTTCTTCCCTCCAAAACTCCACAAATGAACACTCATCCAGGATAAATATGTACTCATTTTCCAATACCACCTTAGAAAGTAGAATCAATATTCTAGGTTACTGTTCCCCTTTTCATTTTGATGCCCAAGAAGTTAGTACTAAGAATTTAGAAGTTTTGTCTGCATTTTAACTTACAGTATATTGACGTTTCACTATTTGTTAGTTAACTAACAATATTGACAAATAAGGTTTTGCACCATGACTAAGGTTTTTAAATTAAAACCTAGCATGTAAACTGTTTCACCCGCATGGATAACTTACTCACCAACAGTTATTCTGGTGGTGAGATATGACTGAACATACCCATCCGGATGGACCTAGCTTAGATCAGTTCAAGTTTTATTTGGCTTCCCTCCATTCACTTACCTCATCCCCGTGGCTAAAAGCAAGAGCTTCAATTAATCCTATAGTTGTCCTATGGGATATATTATTTTATATAAACCAATTTTTTTTCAGTAAGATTTGGATCTATATAAAAATACATGTATATAATGAATTTGAAAGACTTATTTTATATCTATGACTCAGTAAAGTTATTTCATTTTAATTTTAAAAAACAAATTTCAGGTGCACGGGTGGTTCAGTGGTAGAATGCTCGCCTTCCATGTGGGAGACCTGGGCTTGATTCCTGGACCATGCACCCCCCAAAAAAATAAATAAATAAAAATAAATAAATTTCTAACTTACAATTTACAATTTTAACCATTGACAACAAATTTGCATTTAAAACAAATACAAGTGGATCTGGGCCACCATCTTCCAACTGCTGCATTACTGAAATCTGTGATGGTCTCTCTTCCACAGCATAGTCTGTAAAGGAACAAAATAATGTAATAAATTGGTTAAAAGGAGAAATTAAGAAAGAAATCAGATGGAGGGATGGGCTTATAATTCCAAGGAAAGAGACAAACGTTTGATTTATAAATAGGTTTGTACCTTCTGTCCAAGTGTCATATTATTAGTGTCCCCTTTCACTCTCAAAAGTGACCCAGTTTGAAGAGAAAAAAATAAAACAAAAAAGAAAGAAAGAAAAAGTGACCCGGTTTAGATAATACTATGGTTATCCTATTTAGAGACTACCCACTCACCAAAATGGTTTGTACCACAGTTTAAAAACAAACCTTTATAAAAAAAAAACTTTTACTTAACTAAAATGCCCCAACTATCATAACAAGATTTTTATCACACAATCTAAGAGTAACACTTAAAATAATCCATGATATACCAGAATATGTTAATATTAATCATGTCTGGAAAGCAGGTCTAGTGGTTAGAGTATGGGGAAGCTTTACTTTTTGCTCTATATCTTTTTGGACCATTTGAGATTTTTTACCATTAAAAAATTAACATTTAAAAAATGCACCCAGAAAATAAACTAAAAGATTCACAGGTAACAGGTTTCATGAAATAATTCTTCTACGTATAATTCTAGAGTTCAGGATATGTATCACCAAAATCACTGGTGAACCACATATCATATTCTGAACATGAGCAAGTTGAAATTTCACTTATGTAATCTGAACATTATAGATATATAACATTCGGCCACCTTATTTTGAATGATAGTGGCCCTTTCCTCTTTAAGTGAAAATCATGTGTCACATCATGTGGAATCTTAAGACATGGGAAAGGAATTGACCATCTGAAAGGTGCATTTCATTTGGCTTGTCTTCATGGAATGTAATTCTATTACATCCAACATATTTTTGGATGTAATAGAAAATCTCTACCCTGTCTAAGAAAATATTGATTGGAAAGAGAAATATTAAGTGACTTAAAAAATTGTTAATGAAGTTACCCCACTGGAATACAAAATTGCAAAGTTCTGGTTAAGAGAAAATAATGTGGTGTAATTAAGTACATTTAGATAACTAATTTTTCTTTCTTGGTAGAGGAGGTAGTAACAATTAAATTTAATGGATATGACTTTTTACGAAAATGAAATCATGCAATCTATTTATTTTAACAACAGAGTTAAAACAGAAAAAACTAAAATGGCAAATTGGGGTAGTTGCTTTTATTGCTAGTTATTACTCCAACAGTATCTACTTCCCTTAATTAGAAGGCAACACTTGACATATATAACCAATTTAATTACTTCTTAATCAAGATTTATTAAAATAACCAGAATTTAAAACCTAAGTAGAAATTTTACTAACAAAATTTATTTATGGGGCTCTGGTAAAGGAGCAAAGGCATTATGTAACCAAAAAAATGCTTAACTTTCTATGAAAGTTCATTATTGACCTATCTGGGAACCAGGCTATCTGGTTTTGATAGTTCATTGTATTCAACTGATACATGCTGAGAGCTAATATGGCCCCAGCATGTGCTGGAAGCAGAAGACACAAAGAACAAATAAGACTGAAGGAGTTCATGATCTAAGCGGAAGAATAAGACCTATAGATTATCTAAATTACAATGAAAAAAGTCTATGTACTGTTTAAGAATTGCTATGAGAATAAATATGAGGAAGCAAAACACCGCAATTTAGGTAGCGCTAAGTAAAGACTCAGAGGAGAGTTATAATAAGATGGATTTTGAAAGGTTGAGGAATTCTTCAGGGAACCGAGAGTATAAAAGGGTATTCAAGGCAGAAGAAAGGAAGAAATGAAAAATATTAATTACATATCCTACTATGGACCAGAAGCTTTCTTGCTATGTATTTTCAGGTATGATATCCTATTTAATACTCACAATGATAGGTAAGTAAACTTACCTAATTTTTTTAAATAGATGAGGAAATAGAGTGGATAAATGACTTGTCCAGTGGATGATACAACTAGAATTAAGTGGTACTGGGATTAAAACTTAGGTTTGCCCACAAAGGATAGGTCAAGCCTACTAAAATTAGGCCTAAGAGTCACCCCCAAGAGAACCTCTATTTTTGCTCAGATATGGCCTCTCTCTCCAGCCAACACAACAAGCAAACTCCCCACCCTCCCCCTGTCTATGTGGGACATGACTCCCAGAGGTGTGGACCTTCCTGGCAACCTGGGACAGAAATCCTAGAATGAGCTGAGACTCAGCATCAAGGGATTGAGAAAACCCCTAGAATGAGCTGAGACTCAGCATCAAGGGACTGAGAAAACTTCTCGACCAAGAGGGGGGAAGAGTGAAATTAGACAAAATAAAGTGTCCATGGCTGAGAGAGTCCAAACAGAGTTGAGAGGTTATCTTGGAGGTTATTCTTACGCATTAAATAGATATCACCTTGTTAGTCAAGCTGTAATGGAGAGGCTGGAGGGAACTGCCTGAAAATGTAGAGCTGTGTTCCAGTAGCCATGTTTCTTGAAGATGATTATATAATGATATAGCTTTCACAATGTGACTGTGTGATTGTGAAAACCTTGTGTTTGATGCTCCTTTTATCTACCTTATCAACAGACGAGTAAAACATACAGAATAAAAATAAATAATAGGGGGAACAAATGTTAAAATAAATTTAGATTGAAATGCTAGTGATCAATGAAGGGGATGGGCAAGGGGTATGTTATGTATGAATTTTTTGGTTTTCTTTTTATTTCTTTTTCTGAATAGATGCAAATATTCCAAGAAATGATCATGATGATGAATATGCACTATGTGATATTGTGAATTACTGATTATATATGTAGAACGGAACGATCAGAAGTTAAGAATGTTTGCGTTTGTTTGGTGTTTACTGGTATTTTTTTAAAAATTTAAAAATTAATTTAAAAAAAAGGGGGGGGGAATTTTAGATTGCATCTATGTTACTAGAATAAAAATGTTCTGGGGTGGGCCACAGAGGCTCAGCAGGCAGAATTCTCGCATGCCATGCCGGAGAACCAGGTTTGATTCTCAGTGCCTACGTGTGCAAAAAAAAAAAAAAAGTTTTCTGTAGCTGCTTATTGAAGTGTGCTTTGAAAATTATTGCTTTTTTCTTTGTATATATGTTATATTTTATAACAAAACAAGGTAAAAAAAACTACAGGCAGCTATAATAATATTAGATAAATTCCTGAAAGAAAAAATTTGAAAAAAAATTCATAGGAGTATATAACACTAACAGTAAACCTTATTGTAAACTGCGGCCTATAGCTAACACTGTAATTATAATAGAATTGTCTCATCAATTGTAACAAACTTACCACACTAATGCAAAGTATTAATACAAGGGAAAACTGTGTATGTGAGAGAGGGTTTCATAAAAACTCTACATTTTCTGCCTGATTCTCTTGTAATTCCACAATGTCTCTAAATTAAAAAAAGAACAAAACTTTAAAAACAATAAAATATTTGATTAAATTATAATCAGAATAAAATAAATAAATAAAAACTTAGGTTTGTCCAATTCTAGAGCCCATTCTCTTGACTATTCCATAGCAAAAAAAAAAAAAAAATCATGCAAGTATGAAAAGTGAACATTCAGAAAACTAAAATAATCTATAGTATTCCTGTAAGATACTTGGGTATTGGCTGGCAATATGGTTAGAAAAACAGAATGAAATTAGGTTAGGAAGAATCTACATGCCAAAATAAGTAATTTATCTTGAAAGTATTGGGAATCCATTGAATATTTCTAAGGAAGAATAATATATGATTCTACTGAGGTTTAAAAAAGATAATTGTCAACAGGATGGAAGATAAAATAAGGGAAAGACTGACGGCAAGGAGACCAAGTATAAGACTAGGACAAAAGTAAGGGGTGATTATTAATAAATCATTTCCTGAAAATGTACTGACTGAATGCTAGTCCAGACATATCTTTAATGAATGTCCATATAAAGTTAAACATCCTTTTGATTGGATAGTGTTTTTACTTACCAAGATGTCCTAAAAATATTCTTTTAACAAAAAATTACTATTTAAGTTCAGTGCTCTCCACTTCATACATATGTACCTTTCTGAATATATATTTTATACTTAAAAGTTAAATTAATATAGGGCGGGCCACAGTGGCTCAGCAGGGAAGAATGCTTGCCTGCCAAGCCAGGGGACCCGGGTTCAATTCCCGGTGCCTGCCCATGTAAAAAAAAAAAAAGTTAAATTAATATACTAACCTATCAGGTTGGGCCAACTGTAGAACCACAAGCAACTTTTCAGAGGATGATATGCATTTAAACATAAAAAACTGCCAATAAACTATATTTGTATTGTAAGTAAGAATATTAAATCCTTCCAAAGAATGAAAATGACTAAAAGTCTACTCTAAAACAATCAATAGCAATAATTGTTTTCATGGCAAATTGGGGTAGTTGCTTTTATTGCTAGTTATCACGCCAACAGTATCTACTCCCCTTACTTAGAAGGCAACATTTGACATATATAACTAACCCTGTTTAAATACATAAGCCCAGATACCTCCTTTTACGCCAGTGGAGATAAGAATGGGAGGAAGTCCATCTTCAGGAATGAGGTTCATTGCACTTCCAACAGGACTTCCAACCTGAGTTATACTCGCAGAGAACAGAGAAATATCCATCTAGGGAAAGCAAATCATAAAGTGAACATTATAGAGAGTTCAAGCCTTTGGCAAAATACAGTTAAGATTAATTACTAAATGGGAATTAAAGTGAAAATTAGAAATTCATACTTTTTTAAAGATAGCACAAGACATTCATTAACCATGGTTTCACAAAGGCACAGGTTTATACTATGAAAATGTTTCAAATGTATATTTTCTAGCATCAAACCATGGTAATGAGGAAAGAGCTTTATAATCTAGATTAGATTGTTTACCATAAAAAATAATATTTAAAAAAAACTGCAGAAGCAACAGACAACAAAATTTCAACATTACCTCAAAATTCCTGAAGTAATGCCTTTGGATCTACTTTTAAAAACTCGTTTACATTTCTATTTAAAATTAACTTTGACAAAATAGAGATTAAATTAGGTCATCATTTTCCATTTACTATGCAAGGAAATAGATGTCCCTCTCTATATTCTCCATAACTTATGTAAGAAATGGAAACTTTTAAAAGTTAAAAGAAAAGCAATTAAAAACTGTATTTAACATGTATA
>PVIY010044553.1:0-19645 GCA_004026745.1 Myrmecophaga tridactyla | reverse complement strand
GTCTGCAAAGTGATGTTGAGGACATTTAAGAAACACCTGGAAGACATTAGTGTAGACCTTATAATTTTGGAACCAGATACTCATCTAGCATAAAAATGTCAGGATAGCCATAGAAGTACATAAGACAAATTGCCATCTCATTACTTCTGATGATTTATGCTTTGAACTGAGATGACAAATTCAATACTGGATCTCTAAGCCAAATAACCCATCATTAACGATCATATAAACAGAACCCATCATGATAAATATAATATAGGTATTTTCTTCACCACTTTAATATCTATGACCTTGGGCTCTTTGTGGGGCTAAGCCACAGGACTCCATTGCTTCGTCTTTACAGAGCTTTCCTCTCCTGCCAGGATTTAGTAGTACTACAAAATAGCCCCCATTTCCAGAGTAGCAAAATATGCGTTCATTGGTTCTACCGATAAAGCCATCAAAAAAATCCACATTACCCTGCTTGAAAAGATATTTGAGGGGGCAGATATTTTACCAGTCTCCTCGCCATTGGACTATTTATTGGCCATAATAAATAAAGTTAAATCCTTGAAAATTATAAAATCCAATTTGTTATTCAAATGGCCTTAGGGGCCTTTAGAATGAAAAGTAGTTTACTCTCACAAGTTAACTCATTTTAGAATTTTTATCCAAATTGTGACATTGCTCTTGTCCTTCTATCTAAGTCTATTATATATATTCATGGACCTTACCCTCCAACTTTTGCATTAAGGAGCTCCCTTTTTCCCTCAGCGGGGTGAATTGGTCAACATCAAAAAATTGTATCTCTCTTTCAAGAGAGAGTTGAGCAATTTCTGACATTATACTCCTTTCTACTCCTCTACAGCAGAAAACTAAGAGTAAAGAAAAATAGAACATGACCCTTCTCCAGAGCTTCCTAGCATTCCAAGAGGGAAGAAAAGTTCACTATCTACTAGTCCCAAAACCTCAGGGTAGTTTCTCTATCACCATCAAGGGTCAAAACAATTGTCTTGAAATTGCCTTAAAACTGGAGCCATATGGGAGTGGTAGAATTCTCGCCTGCCATGCAGGAGACCTGGGTTTGATTCCCAGCCCATGCACTTCCCCAACAAACAAAACAAAGAAACCAACAAAAACAAGCAAAATTCAACAAAGGGTGCTGCAATAATGGGCTACTTATATGGAAAAAAGAAAAAAATGTGACCCTGCCATACAGCATACAAAAACAAACAAGCAATTAAAAAAAAAAACTGCAGCCATATGCTGTTACTGGGAGTGGCTGTAATAAGCTAAAATGAAAAACAGAAGTGTTTGCTTAAATTAAAGAGATAAGCATATTAATAAATGTATTTACTTTTTAAATGATATGACTTCCATTTATATCCATTTCTAATTTCTGAGAATCTGTCAGTCTGGAACATTTTAAAAGACCTATGCAGAGGCATCACCAGGGGCAGCCAAAAGGAAGAGGGCCTTCCTGGAGTGTGTCAGAGAGATGCAGGATCAGACAATACAGTATCTGTATGGAAGAGCACAATTAAGAGGTTCTATATAGGTTTGGGGGTTGAATTCCATTGTGTACACTTACTAGACATAAACAATTATTGCTGATAGTAAATTAAGCTTGCCAGTGCATCCCCAACTCAGTTCCATTAATGATTACCATGGACAGAGAAGTAAAGAAATTGCTGATGTAGCTACAACCCTGGGGCTACTTATGCACTATTGTGCATAATGCTACACTCCATAAGACAAAATATACTGTTGGGAAATTTTACACTGCATTTTTACCCTGCTATTTCCACGGCTGACATTTCAACATCATGATCGTTGATACTTCTGGGAGATACTGGCATTTTTTGCAAATTTCAGTGACTGTTGAATAATTGCTGTTGGGATGTTTCTTGTTTCTCATTTGCTGATGTAGTCTCTACACCTCATTGGAAGTCTGTGAATCCTTGTCTGAAATCTGTGTTTCATCTGCAATTGACAAACAAACAAACAAAAAAGGGAAGTCAGTCTACTTGGACTTGAGAGATTATAAAACTTGGTCACTAGGCAACACATCAATTCTCTTTCTTTCTCTCAGTCTCCCTTATATATGACGTTCTGCATTTTTAGATAAGTGCTAAGTTGGAGAATGAAATCTATGCCCAAGGAACAACTATTGACGCTTCCTGGCCCATCTGGGAATTAAATGAGCTGTTGCTTAAAAAGAACCTCTGATGACCTCCTCTGGCAGCTCAGTCACTGCTCTGCCACATGGACACTTGGGAGGTGTTGCCTAATGATCAGCACTAAAAGGAGAGGCAGCATTTCCCTGAAATGTTTTTATCTATCATGTGCTATAAGTTTCAAATAAAATAGTGTCAGTTCTACCAGTGCCCTGACTGCATAATCTGATCATTATTATTTAAGAAATACCTCTGATCTCTCTCTAAGTTATAGTCTTATCTAAAAGTGACAGGAATGGGTCACAAAAAGACTTGGGCTTAATATTGTTCACTTCTCAGGTTGACTATTGAAGGTGTCAGAACTTCACATTCATCCTGAAAACAGACCAGAACCACCAAGTAGGGGTTGCTAAAGTGCATCTGACCCACAATCAGTTGTTCTATTTCACATTATGTCAAGCCACAGCAGAGATTGATTATATTGGAAGAAATGGAAAGGTCAGAAGGATGGATTAACTACTAAACTGTCAATGAGAAGCCTCTGTGTTCCTTTGCAAAGAAGATTCTAGTTGTATTTGGTAAGGCAGAGCAGGGCTAGAGGGAATAAGATATAAATTAAATCCTTCTTATGTCAACTCTCTAGCACCTCTTCCCTAAGAAAACCTCCCCCCATCCCCTACACTAGGCCATTCTGAAATGCTCTCTTTATACACCTTACGTCAGGTTCGCAGAACGTTTCATAGTTTATAATTATTAGTTTATTGGGAAAGGTTCTTGCCACTCATTTCCTAATCAAGTCTCACATGGCAGTAAATCTAATGATTGAAAGTATGGCCTCCAGAGCCTGGTTTTGAATTCCATCTTGGCTTTTTACTAATTTTGCAACCTTAGTTTCCTCCTCTCTAAAATGGGGTATTAGTAGTTCCTCCATCATAGAGCTGTTCTGAGGATTAAATCAGTAAATAGTTCTAAAGCCCTTAGAACAGCATCTGGCACATAGTACACATTTATCCAAGAAGTGTTGACTATTATTAGTATAACAATGATTTATTATTGTTACTGTGATTAATGTGACTAATTTTATTAATATCTGTCACCCTTAAGACTCTAAGCTCCATGGGAGCAGAAAAACATGTTCATTTTGCTCACCATTGCATTTCCAAAATATACTGACTGGCACATAGTAGAGATTCAATATAAATATTTTCAGATGAAATTAAAAAATCCAAAATATATCACCTAGAAACATGCATACTCTGGAAGTGAATGTGACTTTAAACACCAAAAGATTAAGTTGTGCCTCTGTATAACATTGTGGTAATTTTAATGTGTGGGACATATTTGCCCAAATACTTTAGGAATGATTTCATGCACAGGAAATCCAACTTTGTAGTAAAGAACTGTAAGGCTTTGGGTTTTTTTGTTTTTTTTTTTACTCTAAAGTGTCTCATCTTTTTAAGACAGTAGCCAAAGCAGCAAGCTGTTTAAATATGATGATAATGGTTTCTAATGCTCAGTAAATACAGTCACTTGCCATTATCATGCTCATTTTAAAGGAAGTCCTTGGCCCTATGTTTAAACATGAGCGATAAATAGAGATAGAGCCATAAAAGAGATAAATGTTTAGATAAAGAGACTTAGAGGCTGAGATGGAGATCGTGGTCCAGAATGAAATGGAGCTAGAAGCCAAACTGAAGTCTGAGGGAACATAAGGTTTAGGGATGGATGGAGATACACATAGCAAAGAAAGGCAGATTTCTACAGGTCAACCAACCCCCAAAATTCCACTGAACAATTTCTGAAAAATTTCCTATCAATCAAAAAGTACTCTTGAGGCTTACAGTGGAAAGATACATTTTTACCCACAGTATAGAGGCATCCTGAGTCCATGAGTCAGTTGACCAAAAAAAAATGATATTTTTTCTAGGTCCTGGGGATACAGTGGAAAAACAAGTATCTGGGCCCTCTGGGAACCTAGATTGATTTTAATTGGAGAAAACAAAAATCAACACTTGAACAAATAAGTAAGATAATTTCAGTTCTTGACCCATGCTCTGAAGAAGATAGAATGGTGTTATATGATGTTCCTGACAGTTTTGATGGTGGCTGGTGCAGTGGACAGGCTGCTGAAGTGATAGGGGACAGCCACACTGAGCTGAGACCTGAATACTGAGAAAGACTTGGGAATGTAGGAGCTGGGGGCATGAGGGAGGACAGAAGAGCCAACACAAGGCTCTGAGACAGAAACAAAGTTGAGCATCAGGGTTTTCAGACCACATGGGTGAAATGAATGAGGTTAGAACTTTAGGGACAGGCAGATCATTTAGGGAACAGCGTAAAGAGTTTACCTTTTGCTTAAGTTGCAATGGAGAGCTATTGAAGTGTTTTAAACAAGGGGAAAATGGGAATTTATATCTTAAAAGATCACTCTGCTTGCTGTGTGTGTAGAACAGATTGCTAGACAGGTGGAGGTGGAGGTGGGAGGACAAGGGACGAGACTGTCACATTAGCCCCAGGGGGAGACCGGGGAGGTTTGCTCTAGAAGCAGGTGCATGGTGAAAGTGATTGAATTCAGTATATATTGGGGGGGGGGGGTGAAAGGGACTTACTTATTGTTATGGCTGGAATTATACCCCCTCAAAAATACATGTTGAAATCCTAATTCCCAGAACCTTAGATGTAACCTTATTTTGAAGTAGGGCCATTTCAGGTGTAATTAGCTTAGTTAAGATGAGGTCAGGTTAGAGTAGAGTGGACTCTGCATCCATAAGACTGCTGTCCTTTCAAAAAGAGGGGAAAAGACACAGAGTCACAGACAGAGGGAAGATGGCCATGTGAAGACAGAGATTGAAGAGATGCCACAAGCCAAGGACACCTGAGGCCACCAAACTTTAAGACACAAGGAAGGATCTTCCCTGAGAGGCTTCAGAGGGAGCACAGCCCTGTCAACAACTTAATCTCAAATTTAATTTCTAGAACTCTGAGAAAATAAATGTCTGATGTTTTAAGCCGCTCAATTTGTGGTACCTTGCTATGGCAGTCCTAAAAGCCAAAACACTATGGATTAGATGAGAGATCTGAAGGAAAAAGAGGGGTAAAAGCTGATAACATACTTTTTGGCCTGAGCAACGGGGGCAGATGGTGCAATCTTGTTGACTTGGGGAAAGCTATAAAGGAAGTAGATCTGGCAGCTGTGTCAGGAGTGGGATTAAGAGGACAGAAGTTCATAAATTAACTTGGTAAGATGTAGATGCCTAAAAAGGATTCCAAAAAGTGATTTGTAGAAGGCAGCCAAATATACAAGGTCCCAGGATAGAGAATAAAAGATACAGATGATATCAAATTTAGATGGAAAAAGTATAGATGACAAAAAAGAGAGGAAAGGTGAGAGCCCTGGGACACCTCAACACTGAGAAAAATGGTACAAGGAGATAGACCTTAAGTAAAACAAGAAGAAAGCAATGCCAGGATGGGATCCAGAAGCCTAGAAGATGAAGTGTTTCAGGAGGGACTTAACTAGCTATGTCAATGTATTTAGAGACAAGTCACACAAAAATGGAAAATTGGACCTTTGGAAAAATGACCCAGCAAGGCTGGGTCATCGTAATGTTAATAAAAGTTGCTTCAGGGGATGAGGGATAGGAAAGACTGATATGATGTGAAAATGGAAATTTAGGAAGTGGAAATTGTATATATATATAGACAGATCTTCAGACTTTTGCTAAAAATACAAGGAGGAAAACATGGATAGTAGCTGAAAATAGAAAGTGGGTAATTCTAAGGCTATTTATAAGCCAATGAAGAAGTCCAAGGGGAGAGAGAGAGAAACCACTGAAGAAGATTCCAGAAAAAGGTCATTAAAGAGGTAAGAGAGGGGAAGGGGAAATCTCTGGATTCGGCCTCCTTTCAGGTCATAGGAATCTGTGATTTATTTCCTTGAGAAATAAAGCATCATTTCACCACCAATGTATACTCTCAATGACAAACCAGACTAACTGCCAGGCAAGGAGAGGAGAGAATTGATACTATAGCTATAGCTGTCCATGTTCTCCTCTCCCCATCTCTGAAGCCTTGTCTGTCCTGACTGCTATGACAAATACCACACACTGGTTGGCTTAAGCAACAGAAATTTATTGGCTCACAATTTAGAGGTCATCAATCAAGGTTTTGACAGACCATGCTTTCTCCCAGAGTCTGCAGTGTCCTGGGGCTGGCTTTCCGCAATCCGTGGGATTTATTGGCTTACATCTCTGCCTCTGTCACTTGGCCATGTCCATGTCCTCCTGCTGTGGTTTTCTCTGACTTCTGACTTCTACTGGTTTATGGCTACCACGGACTGACTGCAGGAGTATTTCTTCTCTTTATATGAAGACTCCAGTCCTAGGGATTAAGACCCATCCTGACTCAATTGGCCATACCTTAACAAATAATAACATCTTCAAAATGTCCTGCTTACAAATGGGTTCACACCCACAGGAAAGTGGATTAAGATTTGAACTTGTCTTTTGTGGGGGATGTGATTCAATCATGGGTATGTCTCTAAATTCAATTTAACAGAACCCTAATTACTTTCTTTTTTATGCAAACTACTAAGGAACTTTCTATTATGCTTAATTTTAATAGCTGGATTATTTCCAGTTTTTTTAAATCCTAATAAAACTTGTCAACTTCCTTTATCTGTCTTCCTGTTTCCTTTATCACTGTCTTCTTTATTGACTGCATTTCCATTTTCACCTTGTTAGGATATCATTCTATGTTAATCACTGAGATTTCAGAGCCATTTCTCCTTTTACATAAAAGTGTCTTACTTTAGATGACAGATAAATCACTGACTGTTTGCCTGAATAACTTTGTATATGGAATAATGTTTTAAACTCATCAGTGTTGTCTTTAAACAAACTCAACTATGAATAATTCATGAAGCACAAAAATATTTCCCCCAAGTGATCTTTAGTGTAAAGAAAATAGACTGACCACATGGAGTTGGCGAGTAGCGTTCTGTGCTGGTGTTCCCCACCATGCCTCAGGCATGAACGCACTCGAGCACTTGTCAACTGTCTCGGCATTCAGGTGCCACTTTCCTGATTGGCATCGGAGAAGATTTGTGTCATCTGAAAGGATAAGATTTTATGGGAAAGTAGGTAATAATTACTCTTGCCTCTGAGAAGAATTATAATAGTGAAATCGAAAGGAAATCAGAAGGAAAATCATTTAAAAAAATCTGCACACCTCAGCTAAAGGTCAGCCTTCTCTGTCTAAATCACCATTTACTCAGGAGGAATGGGTTGCCTCTCAGTGCATTGTGGGAACACACAACAGAAACTTTCAGCAAATTACTGCTTTATCACTTACAGCGCATGAAGAGTTCAAAAGAGCGGGGGAAGAGATCCCATCATGGCCGCTCTCCCAGGGAGGCCAAACTGTTCAGGAGCAGATCCACATGCCCCACTTCACGTCAGAGAAGTGTAGAGTGGGGCATTTATGCACCCCAGGAGGCGGGCCCTGCTTCTGAGTGTTCTGTCCTGATTGTCAGCTGGGGCTGCTTGTTCCAGCTTCCCTTTCAAGGTATGGTCAGACCCTTTCCCTAGACCTAACATCTCCCTCAGGCTGTGAAATGGAAACATATGAAACATCTGCACACAATAGAAAAGGAAGGGTAAGTGCGAGGTAGGAGATGGCTTCTGAGTTTGTGTCTGTGACAGTCCCAGCAATTCATTTATTCATTCCAGCAACAAACCTTCATTGTGAGTCTGCTATTTTCTGTACACTGCAGGATGTTACTACTAAAGACAGCATCTCTGGACCACCAAGCAGTGCCATGAAGGAGAGAGAGGAACAGCCTAGTATTGACCACTGCATATTATAAGTGATCAGGGCATATACAGACTGGTGGGGCAGGGGAGAAAGAGAGGCAAGTAATTCAATTTGGATTGGCAAGGAGGGCAAGTCAGGAAAGTTTCTCTGCAAGTCAGAGACTTACCACAGCCTTGAAAGAGGACCAGGAAATTGTCACCCAGAGGAATTCTGTGTTCTGAGCAAGGAAAACAGCCTATTTATGCGTATGGAGGCAAGAGCTCCGGCACTTGTGAAATTCCATGGTTTTTTGCCTGGTTTCCAAGGTAATCAGAAGCTACAATATATTCAGGCAATTGAATAAACACAAGGTAATACACGGTTGTGCTTCATAGGAGAAGAGCTTGAGGGCTAGAATACATAGAGATGACTGCTTGACCAGACACTGCAAGATCATTCAGGACACAGAAAAAATGAAATCTTCAATATTGTGAATTTAGCCTTTTGAGATGCTGGACTATGTTCTAAAAGCTGGTTCACATTTTTCTTTTTCATTTGTTTTCCTAAAAATAATGACCTCTCAAGGTCCCTGCTGTCATTGTGGGTCTATGCCCCCTGAACTCACTTAGGAAACATAATAATGGTCTTTGGAGATCCTTTCCATTTAAAAGCCTAAAAGCTTTCTGTGTAATATGTAAGTGCTTCCAAGAGAATAATACCAATATATGCTAAATAATGTTAACAGAATTATTAATATAGGGACAATAAATAATTGAAAACAGAGATGATTCCAGGATCCATACAAATGCAAACCCAGAAAATTCATTTGATTTGACTTGATTCTTCTTAGCACTAAATATATTAGTAATTAATGTTTCTTTGCTCTTACGACATGATGTGGTTGTATATGTCTGTGACCATGGCGAAGAAAAATCATCAAATTCATAAATTAGAGTGTTCTCTATACCTCTCTCATAAAGAGCAATTTATTGGCTTAAGCACTGTAGAGCGGAATTAGAGTGTGCAAATTTTGGTTGAGCCCAAACTTTCTCTTTAAAAATCCAGAGATAAAATTAAATTCACATGGAATATTAAAATGTGGTCATATTCATATCATTTAGTAATATTGAAAGTCAGTCATATTCACTGAAGACTACAATAAGGACAGACAACCTCCATTAATCTTCATAATAGAAAGAGAAATGCCTCCAATTCATTCCTGCCCCCTAACTTGTGCTTTCCATAAACTGTACAGAAGCTTGGGCTAGGCAGGCTTTCAGGTCCCTTCCGAACCAAATGATAAAACCATGAGTATATTAATTGGCTTTGGTGGATCATACAAACTAATATTTCTGCCCTATCTGATTACACTGTTTGGATGGATACAGGCAGTGATTTGACAAGTGAGTGTACAACATGGCCAGACACTAACCCAAATCATAGAATCTGAAAACTAGCCAACTAGATATTTTTTCTTTTCATATTCCATCACAGTGCTCACACCTAAATTTCCAGTGCCTTCTTATTCTGAACCATGATTAGAAAGGCATAAAGAATAAGTTATACCAATGTGCTCCTAATAATTCAAGTGAAATGAAATGTCATTGCAGCAAAGCTTAATCATAATTAGTAAATCACAATTTTTTAAGTAAAGTGCTGAAATGGGAATTTACTCAGATATCATTTAAGGACATGCTAAGACTATTTTTCGAGTTCAGCTGATCAGTGTCAGTAGCAAGCATTGTGTATGAGTCAATAAAATTTTTTTAATTCCCAAATGAAATAGCCAGTATGCAATTAAATTGATTGAATATTTGTGGAATTAATTTGGGCTGATAACCCAATATAGATGGAAGACACATTACATCACACTTGAAGGATGGTGCAAACCTTCCTACTATCAACAAAAAATTGCTTATGGAATTGAGAAAAAAAGGTCATGTCAAGTGTGGTGTCAATTCTGGAGGGTATTTAAAAATAAAAATAATCAGCATTTAGCTGAGTTTTCATTCTGTATGTAATGAAGTCAATTAGCATGTGACATTAGCCATCTCTTAGTAATAGTTTCAATCTGCATTGTCATAAAATAATCAAATTTCCATAGGAAATTTAACTTGCCTGCTAGACAGTTTAATTATCTGGTGAGCATTTCAATAGTTCACATTAGAAGAAAATGTGCCAGAGTTTGTCACCGAGAGTGTCTATAACAATAGTTTGAATACTTCAATAAATTTTTATTGTCTTATAAATCATCTGCCTGCTGAGAGATATAAATCTCTGTATGTTCTTTCAAATATGACTTCATTTGACCAAGAACTAGATGGTGACATAGGAACCAAAATCAGTCTTTAAACCAATACCTTCAATCCAGATGTTCTTAAAATTTGACAAATAATTTTGCCCTTTGTTGGGCACAAATCTTCACAAAAGATGAAAGGGTAGGCATTGAATTTAAAAATTATAACTAACTTCAACATCCTACTCCAAAAATGCCTACTTCCATCACCCCTACGTCCAGGAAAAGCTATTTACATTATTCTATTTGCACAGTGCTCTGTACTTCAGAAGGCACTTTCACACACATAATATCATGTGGTCCCCACATTGCCCTGAAATAGGAAGCTGACAATATTACTCTCCAGTTCCAGTTGAAGTTTCTCCAGAACAATCCGGATTTCAAATCCAATCCTCAACTCTTCAACTCTGCTAAAGCTGATCCATTTTACTCACAGCTCAGTGCTTGATGTTTTTAATTCTTATTTTAGGCAAAATTGTGACAAGCTTGTGCTCTTTTCCTAGCTCAAAGTATATTATAAGGGGCTGTAAGGAGTTGACAAAGGTAGGCACACTGACGCAGCTTTAAAAAGGAACAGGAGGGGATTCGGTGGTAGAATTCTCATCTACCGTCAGGAAGACCTGGGTTCGACTCCTGGCCCATGCACTACCCCCCCTCAAAAAAAAGTCAACAGATGGGTGCTGCAGTAATGGGATAGTCACATGGAAAAAGAATGAAATGTGACCCCCACCATACAGCATACAAAAAAAGAAAAAGAAAAAGAAAAGGAATAGGAGGTAATCTGACACTGTGGCAGGAAAGAAAGAAAATACATTTTCTGAAGAGGTACCAACATCACCAAAAACTCAGCTCCACTTGGTTCAGCTGACATGGAGACCAGCTGGATCCATGGTCCATGATAGTCCTGCAGCCAGCCTCAGGTCAGGGTGCTAATTATTACTAACAACAATAATAATAAGGCCAATATTTACCACGTACATATGGGTCAGGCACTGTACAACGATGAAACTCCCCTCACTGTCAGATTCTACTTTCTTCCAACCTTCCCATTCTACTGTGGTTCCTGGGCTTCTATCTGCAGACATGGTCTAGCTCTACTGCCTAAGGCTCGTCCAGATTTAGTCAGGAAGGCCATGAAGATATTTGCCTAATGATCTAAACCTCAATGCCAATCACCATTTTCTCTAGTCTGGCTCAAACTTTGGGCCCTATTTCTTGTCAATGGCCTGCTGCCTTATTCCCAAACCATTCTTCATTTCGTGGCTTGGTGTTGAAAGCCCTAAACACCATGCAGACAAAGACTTTGAACCCCATGAAGACAAAGAACCTATTGGTCATATTCATTCCTGTAGACTCAGCAGTAGTTTCTAGTGCCTGGGACAAAACACGTGCTCAAGCATTTGTTAAATGAACTGAATATACCCCCCTGCCCCCGTGCTTACACTCCCATTTTCCTAGTGCAGCTTTCCAAATCTCATCAGCACTCATCATCATTATAAACTACCATTTACTGAGGGCTTACCGCGGGCTGACGCTTTATATACATGTTATTTAATCCTCACAAACTTTGCAAAGTTAGGTAGTGTTGTTTTGATTGCACAGAAGAGGAAATTGAAGCTCAGTGAGGTGAAATGGTTTTCACAATGTTCACACACACACACACACACACACACACACACACACACACACACAGCTGTTAGATGGCAAAGCCCTATGCAGGGGGTGCAAGGGGGTGCAAAATTCTCGCTTGCCATGCGGGAGATTCGGGTTTGATTCCTGGCCCATGCACTTCCCAAAAACAAAACAAGCAAGCAAACAAACAAACAAAAAAGGAATTCAACAAATGGTGCTGCAATAATGGGATACTCACATTGAAAAAGAATGAAATGTGACCCCCACAGCATACCAAAAAATAAAAATAAAAAAAATAAACCTGTAATGCAAGCAGAGATTTGAATGATTCCAAATAGAACCACTGTGTTTTCTCTTCTAGACTCTCCTGGGAATTGCAGGGACATTCTAAACCCCAGACCCAGGGTTTGAAACTTGCAACATGCTGATGCCAACACCCACTTTTCCAATGACAGGCTGCCCCTGGATTACCTTTTCCTGTGTTGGGACATCTTCTCTGAACTGACTGCTCTCCCCAGACCACCATATGCTATGTCTCTTCTGCAGCCACACTCTTGAGTCATCCATTCCCAAATGTACTGGTGGCTGTGTATAGGCCCCAGAGTTTACATCTGGGTGAACTATATCTTTTATGAGTAAGCTGGGAGTCCAGAGCCCAGAGAGTAAGCAACAGCAAAGGCTTTTCAAGTTGACCAAGGAACAGGTGAGAGAAATGAGGTATCCAGAAGTAAGGTGGATTATGGATGAACAAATTGAAGATCAATAATTAGATGGAACTAGAATGGGTAGAGGGTGCATGATAAGAGCCTGGTGTAGGCAGCTTAAGTGGTGGCCATAAACTAACTTGACATGTTCCTGATTTCCTTTTCTGCAAACTAACCTGGGGCTCAGAGGGATTTGGTTTGCTCAAAGGGTAGGGCATGTATGCTTCTGCTCTTTCTTCTGCCTGCAGACAGACATCTGTGTATTCATGGCCTGGCTTTCGATGTGTTTTGTTGAATGAATAAAGCAGCCAATTGTCTTCAGAGGCAGTGTTTTACAAGCCATGCTGAATGTCTTCCTTCTGAGACTGGGCCAATCTAACAGTCCCCACACCTCTCAGCCTTCCCTACGCTGCAGAGAACATGGGCAGCATGCATTGAAATTTCATTCCAGTTACACCCTGTGTCCATCATCCTCCCTTCTGAGCATCTGTTGTATTTTACGATTCTGATATTTATTGTTTTATGAATCAGAAATTCAAAACTCCTGAAGGATATGTCCTGGGTTCTTTGTTAATAGCCCCCCATAGTTTCCACCATGAGATTCAGTAAAATCTAAACAAAAAAATTCAACAGAACTTTCCCAACCTTTCTGAGTCTATAAAATAAGAAACCAATGTCATTAACTATGCAACTGGCTTCCCTTTGGAGATTGTTGATGAAGAAACTCAATATTTACCATTTCATAAGAGTTGCTCCATGCAGGAGGCTCAGTGAACAAGAGCTGGGCAGCCAGGCACACACAGGACACTGGGCTTGGCTCCCTCTGGCTCCTGCCCAGCCCCCAGGCACACCATTCTAGCCCATGCCATGACACGTCTTAAAAGTGACCCCATTCCCTCGGGCTTTCAGATCGCTTCCAAATAGTCGGAACTGTAAACATTAAATCTATAAATGCCAGGGTTCTATCCCACATATTCTCACCAAGTAGGAGCAGTCTAGAGTAAGGGTTAACAGGCCACACTCTTGAGTCTGACAAATTCGAGTTTTGATTTCAGGCTCTATTTTTTTTCACAGCTGTGAAACCTTGGGAAGGTTACTCACTCTTCCTGAGCCTCAGTTTTGTCATCTGTTAAATCAGGCTAATTGTTATAGTCACCTCATGAGGCCATTGTGAGGATAAAACAATCCAATGCATGTAAAGCGCCAGGGATTTTGATGGGTTTTAGCTTGTCATTCATATTATTGTTATTATTAGGTTACAACTTCCGGGCAGAGACTATGCCTTATGTTTGCTTTTATCCCAATGCAACCTTAAAACACAGTTAATTTATTTAAAAGCCTGGGCTTCTGAAAGAATGAGCTTAAGTTTTCAGAAAGAAAAAAAAAAAAGACCTGTATAAGTACAGGTCAAATGAGGTATGAAGTAAAGAGAAACAGGAAACCTCTTTAAGGAGAAAGGATAGCAGCATGGTAAGCCTGTTTTGAGCCCCCCTCGAATGCCTTTAGTAATCAGCAGACTTATGAAAGGAAGAGAATTTCTCTCTGTTAAAAGTAGAAATATTATGCTCACTTAAGCTCTCTGAGCTTTGGCCCAGAACGTGAAACTAAATGGATTTACATGACCAGGAAAGAGCTGAGAGAATTTCATCTTTTCTTCGTTCTTAAAATAAACCTAGCTTTGTCACCTCTTTTCTTCCATCAGGGAATATCTCAGCGCTCTCTGGCGAGCTCTTCACTGCAGCCAATCTTGGTTTTGAAGCTTTTACTGATCCAGAAAATAGCTGAAGCTCTGAACTCATAACAAAAATTGATGGGGGGTCTCCAACAGCTGGTACCAACAATTTCTTCACTTACAAAGTAGAGCTGGAACTAGTTACCAGACGAAGTATTGGAAAGTCTGGTGTAGGTATAATATTCCCAAATTAATAGCCTCTCTCAGCATGAGATGGACCTATTGTTTTCCTGCTAAGCAGTTGGTGTAGTATTTGCACAAGATATCCATTACAAAGACTATTGTGTAAAAATAGGAAAAATAAATTGTTTTGCAGTCACTTTGGCAAGCACTTCCTACACAATGACTAGACTCTAAGCAACCTGTAACAGCTACCACTTACTGGGATCACTCTGTGCCAGGCAATTTCTACGCATAATCACATTCTCACATTTAATTCTCATAATGAATCTGTAAGGTAGGGAGTAGTAGTGTCCTCATTTTAGAGATGAGGAATTTATGACTCAGAGAAGCTAATGACTTGTAGAAGGCTCCATGGCTCGTAGATGATGGATCCAGAATTTAAACATAGCTTAGCTTGACCCACTAAACCCAAAACCCTTTACTGCTATACTTTACTGAGCCTCAGAAGAGGAGAGAAAAGCTCGCCTTACCACAGAAGACAGCACGTAGCCAAACCACAAAGACAGCTTGAGTCTTAAGCAGGAACATTGTAGATGCCACAGAAGAGGACAAGGTAGCATTGAACAAAAGGAATATAGAAGCAGGTGGTGACTCCAACCAATTTGTGGGAATAAAAACACGATATCCAGGCAAAGAAGAATGGATGGTCAAAACAAAACCACACTTTTAGTTAAATAAATTTGCTTTTATAAATCATTTTATGTATGTACAGATATGATGATATATCATTTTCAACTACACTCCCTATTTTCTCCTAAAATCTCAAAGAGTGTTGATACAATACAAATTCTAGAATCTACTTACCTCTGTTAGCCATAATTACTAAACTTTTCTTGAAACACTTTTCCCTTTCAACCACTCTTGCTGTATCCAATGAATTTCACTTAGAGTAATTTCCATAATTTATAATTATATAAAGTATTTATTTGTCCCATTATTTATAAATTGTTTATTTTTCACATACTGGACTGTAGTCAACAGAAAATTGTCCTTACAGAGGACATGGCACAAGTAGGAGTTTAAATTATTTTCTTGACTAAATGAGTGCTCCATCAAGGAGCCTGTTTCTTTATTGATTGGTAAATACGCTTTATATTTTGTGAATTTTAATTCTTTGTGAACTAAATTTGCTGCGTATATTTTCCCTTGTTTCTTGTTTTCCTTAACTTTTGTTTATGATGGGTGTTTAAAGCCAGAAACAATACATTATAATGTACAATTTAGTATAGTTCTCTTTACATTGTGATTTATGAAATGTTTACCTTTTTTGGTTTATCTCTTAAATGATTTCATATTGTACATTTACCTCTTTAAGGGCCTGGAATTTATTTTTAATATATGATGGAATTCAGAATTTAAGTCATATTATTTTTCCAAATAATGTTTTGCCAACACCTCATCTCAAATACTATATATCTTCTATACATCTTTATGACTTTTAATTTATAACATATTAATTTTATGCTTAACACTTCATCCTTTTTATATAAATTAATATCTACACGATGTGTTTACTTGTTAATCGTTTTGTTTGGACTTCCTTGTTTTAATTTCATTATTTTATTGAAATTGCATTTGCTCTTGTGTTCTAATAGCCTCTAAAGCATGGACCTCTATTGCAGTTCTTTTACAAAATTTTCTTATCAGTCTACCTGACTTTCTTGTCTGTAGAATTTTAAGACTATTAAGTTCTACTGCACTCTGATCCGGAACGTCCTACACCATCTGCCCCCACACCACTGGGTGACTGACACTTGGGGCCAACTTTGTGTTCATCTTGGTGACCCTGCTCGTCCTCCAGCTCTGCACATGACTTGCTGGGCACAGCATTCCGGGAGGACAGCACCGCCATTACCCACTCCCACGGCCTCCCCTGTGCTTTTGGGAATTGCAACCTCCAAAATAATGTAGAAGCAGATTATGACCAGAATTAAAGCCAAAAAATGGACAGAGTGGAATGGAGCGGAATGGCATCTTAGGTGGAAAAAATCCAAGTGGAATCAAAAGCACATTTGAAAATCCCTTAAATTACTGACTAATTTGACATATTTGCATATATGCAATTGTGCAATAATGTCTTAGTCTGCAAAGGCCGCTGTTACAAAAACCACAGACTGGTTGGCTTAAACAACAGGAATTCATTGGCTCGTGGTTTTGGAAGCTAGAAACCCGAAAGCAAGGTGTCAGCAGGTCGTGTTTCCTCTGAAGTCTGTACTCTGGCAGAGGCTTACCGGCAATCCCTAACTCAGTCTCTGCCTCCGTCACATGGCCGTCTCTCTCCCTATCTGTCTCCTACTCATGTGTCCAAACTTCTTCTGCTTCTAAAGATTCCAGTCATATTGGATTAAAGCTCACCCTGCTTCAGTTTGGCCCTACCTTAACTAAGAACATCTTCAAAGATCCTATTTACAAATGAGTTCATACCCACAAGAAAAGGATTTAGGATTTGAACATGTTTTGTGCGGACACAATTCATTCCATAGCGAATAATAGATATATATTACAGCATATAAGAATATATAATATGCTATGTATGATAAAGAGTACACTTGTTTAGAGGAACGAGAATTATCAGTACAATTGAAGTTCTTATTTTCATTTACCCTGCCTCCCTCTCCTGAGCTTATATAATTTATGTAACTCATATGTACTTATGAGAGAGTTGTAGAGAGAGGCTTCCTGCTTCTTGGGTTGTTCTGGTTTTGGACCTCTGATTTAGGATGCAAAATATATGGAAATTATTTTTTAGCTCTTTATACATTCTTTCTGGTCGTGGGTCTGCTCTTCTTGTAAACAGCAAATCATATGTCAGGCACAGATTTTGATTGTCCCATTGGTCTTCTTTAATTTTGCCCCAGATTCTGGCAAAAGTTTTAGCATCAGCCTTTGTGTATTTTCATATCTCTCTGTGTGCCTGTTGTTTTTCATTATAATGGAGAGAAACTGGGAGATGCTGCTTCAGGGGTTGCTAGATAAATGCCATTTCACTAGATGTCTCTAAACTATTACTTAGGTAAATATTTGTCTGAAGAATTGTGTCCCTGAAGTCTATGAAAGGATTGGCTTCAAAATCTGGAATTTCACAATAGAATGGTTTTTAGTCACCAGGTGTGATTATACAAATTAATCCTTATCCATTAGCAGCTTCTGTGTTTCACCCCATCTCTCTCTTTTTCATACTACATGTGTTTGTTTCTGTGTCTGGCGCTACATGTTCTGTCTGATTTGTCTAATTTCACTCCTCTACGTATCAAGAGAAGAACAATCTCATCCCTTCTCTTAGAGTTTGTTTCTCATCCTGATTTACTGGAACCCTCAGGAAAAAGGGTTTGGAAGAGCCTTTTGTGCCACCTGGGGTGAAATAGTGAGACTTGGAGCCCTGCTGGAAATGCTTGCTCTCCTCCCAGTTTTTCAGTGAAGAGATGATAATCATAGCACAACACTTGTGGTGAACACAAGAGAAAATCCTCTTGATGGATACTATAACTGCTTAGGTAAGAACTGTTCTAGAAGAGATCATTGAGATATGGCCCTTGTCTTATAGAAGATTCCAATGTAGTATGAGAGACAACCAAAGAGTTACAGTATGATGTTAAAAATTCTATAACATACAGATGAACAAAATAACACCATGACACAGATGAGAGACAATTAGCCTTGGTCACCAGTCAGAAGAACTAATGCAACATCCAAATGAACCACACCCTGTTCACCATGGCAGGAAATCAAAAGGGCAAAAATATTTTGAGAAAATAAAAAGATCTGCAGGAGAAGCCATGGAGACAGGAGTGAACAGTATAGAAAATAGATTCTGGAAATCTTCATGGAAGAGCTGAGTTTTGAAGGATGAATGTGATTGTAGGGAAACCCATTCCCATATGGAGAGATCAGCATAACAGATTGTGCAGGCATGAACATGTGTGCTCTGATATGGGAGAGCAAATTGTCCAGTGTGGCTTGTCTTGATGTACATGACTGGGAGTGCTGGAGGTGAAGCAAAAGACTAGGAACAGCCTTCTAAGCCACATTACTGATTTTGAAACATGCCCTGTGGGTGATTCAAAGGTGATGGTGCAAGAGAATGACATGATCATATTTATATTACAGAAAGAAAACTGGCAACAGTGTAGGGGATTGAGGCCAAGAAAACAGTTGGGAATATTTTGTTCCTTCCAGCTAAATGTACAGCTTGGCTTGTATTGCTCTTTGCTTTGGGAAAAGGGTTAAGGCAGAAGAGGAACAAAAAAGGAAGAAGGAAGCTATATTCATTTCTTATGACTTCCATGACACCCAAACTGGGTGGCTTAAACATTACAAATTTATTCTCTTACTGTTCTGGAGGCTAAAAGTCCAAAATCAAGGTAACAGCAGGACTGAGCTCTCTCTGATACTCTAAGGAAGGATCCTTCTTTGCCTCTTCCTAGATTCTGGCAGTTGCTGGTAATCCTTGGTGTTGCTTGGCTTGTAAATGCATCACTCCAATCCCTGCCTCCCTTGTCATGTGGCATTCTCCCTGTGTCCATGTCTGTGTCCAAACTTCATTCTTCTTATAAGGATACAAGTCATATTGGATCTAGGGCCCACCCTAATCCAGCATCCTCATCTTAACTTATTGCATCTGCAAAGACCCTATTTCCAAAAACGGTCACATTCTGTGGTGTCGGGTGGACATGAATTTTGGTGGGGGGAAGCTACTCAGCCTTCAATCCAATAGAGAAGCTAAAAGAGGAGGTTATAAAAAGAACTCTCTGGAGTAACTTATATGAATCAAAAATTGGATCAAAGAAGTGAAATCTCCATTCCTTTCACCTCAAATTGCTGTCTGGTCTCTCAAGTCTGGAAACCATGAGCTCCGTACTGGATACTGATGCTTCCCTCTCCTTTGCTTCTTATTTCTGATTTTGTCACAAAATCCTTTGTAATTGTAAAATCTCTTCTCATACCCAGCAGCAAGGGACTGAGAAAAACCCTAGAATGAGCTGAGAATTAACATCAAGGGATTGAGAGAACCTTCTCGACCAAAGGGGGAAGAGTGAAATGAGACTAAGTGTCAATGGCTGAGAGATTCCAAACAGAGTCGAGAGGTTATCCTGGAGGTTATTCTTACGCATTAAGTAGATATCACCTTGTTGTTCAAGATGTAGCAGAG
>PVIY010044552.1:5625-19737 GCA_004026745.1 Myrmecophaga tridactyla | reverse complement strand
CATTCGCCAATCTACTTCTCTATCAGTGCATCCTTCAGCCACCTGCATTCATCTGGCATCATGTAGAGGGCCTAAAGTCCACAGTTCATCAACATTCTCAATTTTAGATAATTTCATTGTTCCCAAGAGACAGAAAACCAATAAACACACCCTCACCAAATAGGAAATCTAAACCTCCTCTTGACTCTTGTCCCTCCCCCCATTATTTACCTCTGCTTTTGCTGTGGTAGTGCTGATGGTTTCTTTTTGAACATAGCTCGTAGCATGCAATAGCAGTTTCCCCCCTGTATGCTGGACTTAAACATTCTTTGTACAAGAATCATGTCTTTGAAGTAATTCTTGGAGAAATATTCAGAATTTCTAGTGTTAATCAGTGGGTCACATAGATCTCTACAACCCCTTTCAATCTTGTTCATCTTCAATATGGTAATATTACTTATAGACCCAATAGAGAACCACCTTCACTCCTATCTATTCCCTTACATTGGAGTTCAATCTCATTAGCTAATGGTTCACCCATCTCTAGCTTCTATGTATCTCTAAGTCTCCTATCTTCTGTATTATAAGCCCATGATTATACCTTTATGCTGGCCATAAAAGTGAAATTATACAGTATCTATTCTTTTGTGTCTAGCTAATTTCACTCAGCATTATGTCCTCAAGGCTCATCCATCTTGTCATGTGCTTCAGGATGTCATTTTGTCTTTCTGCTGCATAGTAGTCCATCACATACATATACCACATTATGTTGATCCACTCATCTGTTGATGGGAATTTGGCTTGTTTCCATCTTTTGGTGATTGTGAATGATGCTGATATGAACATCAGTGTACAAATATCAGTTTGTATCATTGCTTTCAGCTCCTCTGGGTAAATACCAAGTAGTGCTATTGCTGGGTCATAGGACAACTTGCTATTTAGTTTTCCAAGGAACCGCTGAACAGTCTTCCATAGTTGCTGCACCATCATACATTCCCACCAGCAATGCATAAGTGTCCCAGTTTCTCCACATCCTCTCCAACATTTATAGTTTCCTGTTTGTTTAATAGCAGCCATTTTTATAGGTGTGAGGTGGTATTTCATTGTAGACTTAATCTGCATTTCCCTTATAGTGAATGAAAACAAGAATCTCTTCACATGCTTTTGAGCCATCTGTATTTGCTCTTTAGAAAAAATGCTTACTCATTTCTTTAGCCCATTTTATAATTGCATTGTTTGTTCTTTTGTTTTTGAGTTCTATGATTTCTTTGTATATACAGGAAATCAAACCTTTGTCCGATATGTGATTTCCAAATATTTTCTCCCATTGAGTTGGCTGCCTCTTCATCTTTTTGACAAAGTCTTTTGAAGTGCAGAAGCATTGGAATTTGAGGAGTTCCCATCTATCTATTTTTTCCTTTTGTTGTTTGTGCTTTGGGTGTAAAGTTTAGGAATCCACCTCCTATTACTAGGTCTTGAAGATGTTTCCCTACATTTTCTTCTAGAAGCTTTATGGTGCTAGTTCTTATAATTAAGTGTTTTCTCCACTTTGAGTTAATTTTTGTGTAAAGTGTAAAATAGGGGTCCTCTTTCATTCTTTTGCCTATTGATATCCAGTTCTTCCATGCCCAATTATTAATAAGACTATTTTGTTCTAGTTGAGAGGATTTGGGGGCCTTGTCAAAAATCAGTTGACCATAATTTGGTGGTCTATTTCTGCACTCTCAATTCAATGAGAGTCAAACATTGGTCAATGTTTCTATCTTTGTGACAGTAACACACTGTTTTGACCACTGTGGCTTTATAATAGGTTTAAGTCAGGAGTGTTAATCCTCCTATTTGGTTCTTTTTTTTTTTTTAAGTATGCTTTTAGCTATTCGGGGTCTCTTTCCCTTCCAGATGAATTTGGTAGTTAGCTTTTCCAAATCTTCAAAGTACCTTGTTGGAATTTTGGTTGATACTGTGTTGAATCTATAGATCAATTTGGGGAGAATTGACAACTATATTTAGCCCTGCTATCCATGAGCAGGAAATGTCTTCCAACATATTTTGCTATGTAGTTTTCTGTGTATGAGTCCTTTCTGTCCCTAATTAAGTTCATTCCTAAGTGCTTGATTATTTTAGTTGCTATTTTGAATGGAATTTTGTTCCTTAAATGATCCCTCAGCTAGGTCATTGCTTGTATATAGAAATGTCACTGATTTTGCACATTAATTTTGTATCCTGCCACCTTGCTGAATTTGTTTATTAGCTCAGGTAACTCAGCTGTAGATTTCTCAGGATCTTCTAAGTATAGTATGATATCATCCGCAAATAATGAGAGTTTTCCTTCTTTTCCAGTTTGGGCCCCTTTTATTTCTTTGTCCTGCCTGATTGCTCTAGCTGGACCTTCTACAACAATGTTGAATAATAGTGATGACAGTGGGTATCCTTCTCTTATTCCTGATCTTAGGGGGGAAGCTTTCTGTCTCTCTCACTGAGTTCAATGCTGGCTATTGTTTTTTCATATATTCCCTTTATCATATTGAATTAGTTCTCTTTGATTCCCATCTTTTGGAGTGTTTTTATCAGAAAAGGATGTTGAATTTTTTTTAATGTTTTTCAGCATCAATCAAAATAAGCATGTGATTTTTTCCCTTTTGATATGTTAATGTGCTGCATTACATTAATTGATTTTCTTGTATTGAAACATCCTTGCATTCCTGGTATAAACCCCACTTGGTCATGGTGTATTAGTCTTTTAGCATGGTGTTGGGTTCGATTTGCTAATATTTTTTTGAAAATCTTTGCATCTGTGTTCATTTGGGAGATTGGCCTGTAGTTTCTTGTAGTATCTTTACCCAGTTTTGGTATTAAAATGATACTAACTTTATAAAATGAGTTAGGTAGAGTTCCTTTTTCCTCAATTTTTTGGAAAAGCTTGAGCAGAATTGCTATTAGTCCTTTCTGGAATGTTTGATAAAATTCCCCTGTGAAGCCATCATTCCCTGGGTTTTTCTTTGTAGGAAGATTTTTGGTGACTGATTGAATGTTTTTACTTCTGATTGGTTTGTTGAAATCTTGTATTTCTTCCTGAGTCAGTGTAGCTTGTTTTTGTGTTTCCAGGAATTTGTCCACTTCATCTAAGTTGTCTAGTTTGTTGGCATATTGTTGTTCATAGTATCCTCTTAAGATTCCTCTTATTTCTTCAGGATCTGTGGGAACACATCCCTTCTCATTTCTAATTTTCTTTATTTGCATTCTCTCTCTTCTTTTCTTTGTCAGTCTTGCTAGTGGCCCATTGATTTTCTCAAAGAACCAACTTTTGGTTTTATTTATTCTTTCTATTGTTCTTTTGTTCTCCCATTCATTTATCTCTGCTTTAATCTTTGTTGTTTCTCTTCTTTTATTTGCTTTGAGGTTAGTTTGCTGCTCTTTCTCAAGTTTCTCCAGCTGTGCTGTTAGGTCCTCAATTTTTACTCTTTCTTGTTTTTTTGTTTTTTTGTTTTTAATTTGCATATGGGCAGGAGGCACCAGGGATCGAACTCCAGACCTCCAGCACGGCAGGTCAGAGCTCTGCCTGCTGAGCCACAGCAGCCGCCTCTTTCTTGTTTTTTAATATAGGTATTTATGGCAATAAATTTCCCTCTCAGCACAGCCTTTGCCACATCCCATAAATTCTGATGAGTTAGCTACTGATTTCCCTGCCAATTTCTTCTTTGACCCACTGGTTGTTTTAAGACTGTGTTATTTAATCTCCATATATTTGTGAATGTTCTCATTCTTTAGTGGTTATTGAGATCCAGCTTCATCCCATTGTGATCAGAGAAAGTGCTGTGAATAATTTCAATGTTTTTAAATTTATAAGACCTCTTTTGTGCCCCAGCATAGCATCTATCATGGAGAAGATTCCATGAGCACTAGAGAAGAATGTATCTCCTTGTGTTTTGGTGTCCAAGGGCCTATATATGACTGTTAGGTCTAATTCTTCTATCAAGTTATTTAACTTCTCTATTTCCTTGTTGATCTTCTGTCTGGCTGTTCTATCTATAGAGGAGAGTGATGTATTAAAGTCTCTTACTATTTTTGTTAAAACATCTATTGCTCCCTTCAGTTTTGCCAATGTCTGTCTCATGTACTTTCTTTTGGTTACAACTTGTGTGGAAAATCTTTTTCTACCCTTTCACTTTCAATCTATTTGTACCCTTGTGTCTAAGACAAGTCTCTTGTAAGCAGCATAGAGCTGGATATGTTTCTTAATCCATTCTGCCAATCTATATCTTTTAATTGCTAAGTTTAGTCCATCAACATTCAAAGTTATTACTGAAAAGGTGTTTCTCTACTCCACCATCTTATCTTTTTAATTTTTTATTTATTTATTTTTTGGTCAGATCTATATATTCTTTTCCCTCTTTCTCTTTGTATTCTTTAAATTACCCTTAGTGGTACTCTTCAATTCTGTGCCCTCTTCCAGACTTCCCTCTTCTGTCTTTTTTTTTCAGCTGGCAGAAGTCCTTTTAGTATTTCTTGTAGCACTGGTCTCTTGTTGACAAATTCTTTCAGGACTTCTTTGTCTGTGAAAACTTTTATCTCCCCCTTAGTTTTGAAGGACAATTTGGCTGGGTACAGAATTCTTGGCTTGAAGTCTTTCTCTTTCAGGATCTTGAATGTATCATTCCACTGCCTCCTTGCCTCCAGGGTGCTAGTTGAGTAGAAAATCTTTTCAGAACTTTCTGCTTCTCATCAACATTTGAAAGACTGATTAGTATTTGCTTTGGGAAAGGCCTATTTGGATTTATTCTGTTTGGAGGTCGTTGGGCTTCTTTGACTTGTATATTTATGTCCTTTATGAGGGTTAGGAAGTTTTCCCCCATTATATCTTCACCTACTCCTCCTAGCCCTTTCCTCCTCTCTTCTCCTTCTGAGTCACCAATGATTCTTATATTTGCATGCTTTGTTTTGTCTATCACTTCCCTGAGATCCAATTCAATTTTTTCCATTTTTTTTTTTTTGCCATTTGCTGTTTTGCATCTTTGAAGACAGTTATCCTGTCCTCTGTATCACTTATTCTTTCTTCTGTCTCTTCAAATATGGTGTTGTTTGCCTCTACTATGTTTTTTATTTGGTCAGCCATCTTTAATCTCTGTGATATCCACTATTTTTCTATTTATCCTTTCAAATTCCTCTTTATGCTCTTCTAATGTCTTCTTGATCTCCTTTATGTCATTTGCTATCCCACTTATTTTACTAACTAGAACTGTATGAACTTCTTTGATTTGTTGTTACAACATCTGTGTCTCCTCTGGTGTTTTAATTTGGTTATTAGGGAGGGACCTGCATGTGATATGCTTAGTGATCTGCTGTCCTCATGACATGTAAATATCTTGATTAATTTACTTTGGGAGTTGATTTCTTTCAGTAGTCTAAGGCCTTGTGTTTGCGCGATGGTTGTACAGTAGGAGCAGAGTATGGTGTGGGGCACTCAGTGTGGTGTTGTGTTTAAGGGCAGGTTAACCTGGGCACAGGTTGGGGATGTTATGCTAATGCTTGTGAACATGGGTGCCCCGCAGTCAGGGAGGATGTAGCTGTGCATGTGCACTGGTCTAGGGGGTGTAACCCTCGTGTGCGCTGGTATAAGGCACGGGGCCCTTTTTGCACATGTGTAGAGCTGTGGCAGCAGGTCAGCATTATGCCTTCATGGACTGGGGACAGATGTGGCCCAGCTGCGCAGGTGAGCACTTTCTCAGAGCTGGGAAGTGAGGCTGCGGGCTGTGCGCATGCACGGTTCTGTGACTGCTGTAAAGCGCTGCTCCCAGAGCTGAATGATGTGACTGGGGGCCAGTGAGCATGCATGGGCCTAGGAGTGCCATAAACTGATGCGCAGAGAGCTTGAAGGGGGGTGGTGGCGGTGTGTGGCTGTGGAACACTGTAGGCAGGAGGGCAGTGGTAGCCTGGATATGGAGGTTAGTTCCCACAGCCTTTATGCACTGGCAACAGCCTGCAGGGAACAGGGAGGAGGAGGTTGTGCTCAGGAGGGGTGCAGGAGAGGTAGGTTGGGCTGTACTTGGGGTGGGTGTGCGGCAGGTACATGCACTGTGGGCTGGTAGGGTGGGGGCACCTGGAGCATGGGGAATGGGAGTGGGTGATGGGATTCAGGTACTTGGGATGTGGGATGGGTTGCCTGTCATGGGGCTGCACTGGTGAGGGTAGCACTCCCAAGGAATGTGACTTGGTTTACCTCCTAGTCCCCGGCTCCCATTCATGCATCCCACCGGTTCCACACCTCTATGCCAGGCCCCAGCTTTCTGCCTCTCAGTTCTTTGGCCTCTGCAACCAGGGCTGCCCCACATGGTGCAGATGGCTCTCCCAGGTCAGCTGCACTCCCAAATCGCTGCCTCAGTCACCCTCCTGTCCCTTCTTTAATTTTCTGAGGAGCAGGGCTAATCTCAAGCCACTCTATTCAGGCATTTTTCTGGAACTCCCAAAGTAGAGTCATGGTGTCAGATAGAGGGCAGGATTTGAAGTGATGAGCTTGGATATTTAGCTGAGATTTCCAAACTTAATATGTAAAGTGCAACATGGCTTTCCTTGCAACTTATAGTAAAATGTGAGAGGAAAGGGATAAACTGAGAACTGCAATCCTGGGCATCACCAGAAATCGATGGGTTGGAAAAATTCTGATCTTCCAGAAAGCAAGTCCCCAAATAATACTGCTCCATGTGAGGATTTAACTGAATATGAAATAAGACAGTCATTTCAGTACACGTCAGGATTGGAAATGTAGTTTGCAAGGATTTGTGGAAAGTCCTACTATTTGACAGTTAGGACCCGTGTGTGTTGTGTGCAAAACTGACAAGTTTTTGTGAGATCTGTGTGAATGGAACCACTGCCAGACCAGACTAGAAGGGACAGAAAAGGGACATATTGAAGGAAAAATTACTTCCAAAGCAGAACCATGGAAGCTGAGATCTGGAGCAAAGACACCTCAAGCCAGGAGAGCAGATTCACCCAAGTATATGGAAAAGGTCAGTATGCTCAGGAGCATACAGATGGTGGGCCTTCCACCCCATTCCTTGTTCAGGAAGAGTGCTGCAGCTCCAGACTCCAGAGAGGGTGGAGCACATCTCCTGGGAATTGAGGAGAGTCTGACCACTACCTCACTGCTCTGATGGGGTTAAGCCTGTGCCTCCGAGATTGCAGAGAGTCTGGCCACCATGCCAAGGCTTAAGGAGGGTGGAGCCAAGAGCCCAGATATCACCAAAATGCTTAAAGAGGTTGAAGTCTTCACCCCAGTGTTTCAGAAGACAATGGCTGCTGCATGAGCATTTGAAAGGTCTGGGGCTACCACTCCATCATTCCACAAGAACAAGGCATCTTTCTATAGATGACTCTCAGACCTTGAAACCTAATGGATTATGCCCTGCAACATTTTGGAACTATTTGGGACTTGTGACCCCTGTTTTCCTTCCAATTTCACCTATAGGAATGGTTACTCTATGACTACCCTTTCTTTGTTTATTGGAAGCAGATAACTTTTTCTCTAAGTTTCACAGGTCCACAAACTGAGGACAATTGTGCCTCAGGACAGACCACAGCTACACCTGTTTTTGATGAGACTTTGTACTTCATATAGTTACTGAAATGATTTAAGCCTTTTGAGATATTGCAATGGAATGAATGTACTTTGCATATGGAAATAACATGTCTTATTGGGGTTCAGAGAGTGGAATGTGGTAGTTTGAAGCTGAGAAACCCAGAAGATCATGTTCTTAATATAATCTATTCCTGTAGATGTAAATCTATTGTGGGTGGGACCTGTTGATCGGTTATGTCAGTTGAGGCCTGCCCCAGGTGTGTCTCAATCCTCTTACTGGAGTTTTTTATAAGAGCATGAAATTCAGAGGAAAACACACAGAAGTTGATAGAAAAATCCACAGAAATAGAGAAGAAGCCACTGAGGCCAGAAGCCAGAAGCAACAAAGCCCAAAAGAAAAGGGAGAAACTGCTATGTGCCCTGCCATATAACAGAGGAGTTCAGGATCTCCAGCAGTCTGTCTTCAGGAAGAAAGTTTTGTCTTAATGATGCCTTGATTTGGACATTTTCATGGCCTGAGAACTATAAACTTGTAAGCTAATGAATCCCACTTGTTAAAAGCCAACCCATTTCTTGTATATGGCATATACAAGGACATAAATTTCATGGCAATATTTTCTAAATATCCCCATTTTTTCTCTCTTGCAAGTATGAGAATGTGTATGTTGAGTGGGGCTTGTTTATGGGTAGAGTGTCTTCAGTATTTACGAGGGCTAGGAAGTGTTCCCTCAAGTTGCTTAGCTAATTTCATGAAAGTGAACTACAAAATACTAATATGAAAACTCCATTATACTGTTGTCTTCAATTCAATATGGCCACATTCATTTATGAGAACAATTTACTCCCATGTTGTGATTTAACTTTTGGAGTCTTCCATGCATCCTTAGAGCCACTGACTTTTGTCACAAGCCATGACACTATTCTCACACTGAATGATTTTGGTGACATGTTTTCCATTAGTTTTCCCAATACTTCTATATCATATATGAGTGCACTCCCACTCATAGCAGATGCTCAATATAGCATTGAGTCTTAAGGGGAGAAATAGGTCTAACAGAATATAGACACAGATGATGACATAGATATAGACATTTATTTCAAATAATTTTTTATTCATTGTAGGATGCTGTCTCTTGCAGTTGTGGGTGCTAGCAAAGCCAATATCCATAGGGAAGTTCAGCAGGCTGGACACTTAGGCAGGGTTTTATGCTGAAGTTCTGAGATAGAATCTCTTCTTCTCTGGAAAACCTCAATTTTTGCTCTTAATTCCTTCCACAATTTCAATAATGCCCACCCACATTATCAAGAGAAATCTCCTTTTTTTAGACAGCTTGTTTTAGATTTTGACTGCATTCACAAAATGCCTTCACAGAAATACCTAGATTAGCATTTGATTAAATAACTGTATACTTGAGCTGAGACAAATTGATACATAAAATTTACCATTTACAGGGATGTCAATTTCTAGTGGAAAATTTGTTAGAAAAGATCCAACAGGTGATTGTAATATGCTTCTCATTGTGAGTAGCCACCCTCTCTGATCCATTCTTAAAAATGATTTATTAGTCAGGGCTCTATAGAGAAACAGAATTGAAAAGAGATATTCTATAATGTAAACATTGTGTGATTTATTATAGGAACTGGTTCATGAGATTGTGGGGATGAGCAAATCCAATCCCATGGAATAGGCTGTAAGCTGGGAACGCTGATGAAGATTTTTGAAGAATTCCCCAGGAAAAAGCTAAAGTACAGATGGAAATTCTCATATCTGACTGCTGAAATCAGCAGTTCTCCCTTTAAGACCTTCATCTGATTGGATGAGAGTTTTCTCAGGACTGAAGGCAATCTCCTTTGTTGATTATAGATGTAATCAGTCACAGACACAATCAACTTACTGATGATTTAAATCCACAAAATACCCTCACAATAACAATCAGGCCAATGCTTTCTTGGCCAAACCAAACAACAAAACAACAAAGTGTACCCAAGTGGATGCATGGGTTTAACCATCACAGATGGGTTTGGACAGTCAGCATAAAGTAGTGGCTAAGAGCCCAAATTTTAACAACAGAGACATAGATTCAAGTCTTCACTATCTTAAGGTAAAATTTGTTAAGTATCTCTGATACTTTCTCTGTTACATACCACAGTTTATCATCAAGTACTACTAACTTTACTTCAAAAATGAATCTATTTTTCTCCTTCCCTGTTACCATAATTCATGCCCAAGCCCCAGCATCTTTTCTCTGAACTACTGCAACATACTAACTATTCTTCCTATTCCCACTGTGTCTTCTCCAAGCCATTTCCAATCACAGCGATCAATGTAAAACATACATGAACTCACATCACGACCCTGCATAAAACCCTTCAATGACTACAATGCACTGGATGTCGAAATCTAATAATTTTAATATGGTTCTCAAACCCCTATGCTAATCGACTCCACCTAGCTATCTTTCAGATCTTCAAAATCTCCAAGCTCTTTTCTTTCTATTCTGCCTAAAACTATTTTCTTCAATTCTTCTGCTTGCTGATGACACTCTTCTTCAGATCTCAGCAAAAAACAACATATTTTTTCTGAGATGAATCCCAATCTAAATTAGTGACCTCTGTAATATTTCTTGTGGCACCACAGACTTTTATTTCATAGCCCTAAATCATGTCTGAATGCATCCTGAAGAGATAACTTGTTTACTGTGTGCCTGTGTGCCTCCTCTATTAGACAGTACATTTCTGAGACCAGGAACAAAGTTTGTTGGTTTGCCACTCTAAACTCAGAATTTAGGACCGTTCCTAGGATGGAATAGGTGTGCTCAAGAAATCTGTGAAAGAATGAAACTGTGATGTTGTGTTTGATATATCAACTTCACTAGGCTACTGTCCCCAGTAGTTCAAATAAATGCTAATCTGAATGTATTTTGCAGACAAAAGTGAATCCCTTAATCACTTGGTTTTAAGTAAGGAAGTTTATCATGAATAATCTAGGTGAGCATGAATAAATTCATTGGAAGTCCTTGAAAGCAGGGCAGGGTTCACCCAAGAGGGAGAAGAAACTCTGCCTACTGGCTCTGCTTCTCTAAATGAACCCTGGCTGATACAGAATGAATGACTAAATGATTATTGTCTATGCCACTTTACTACATGTGTATCTGATCTTTGAGTAAGTCACTTGTCTATTTTATGTACAGTGTACAAAAAAATGTGTAAAAGTGCAAAATATCAGTGACTGACATAGCATTATTAATAGGATTAAAAACTGACATTTGTAAAACATTTGGCCCATTGCTTGGTATAGAGTATAATAAATATTTGCTACTATTATTGTTGTATACTAGAAAATAAGAATTGATTGAACTTAATGTCTATTTTTATCAAATACAAACTAAAATCCTTCAAAAAATATTTCTCATTGGGCTCCAGGTTTGTGATTCAATGAGAACAAAGTAACAAACTGTTTACTTTGTCACTCAAGACACTTTAAATATTGAAAAAATGAAGCAAGGTATCTCCCCTGTAGTTCTCTTCTCTGAGATATATGGAATTTTAAATATCATTTAAATTTGGATCAGGTACTCATTCAGATTATGCTTGATTCATTCTCACATTGGTTCCTCCTGAGGATATTCAATTTTGGATAACTGAATTTATATTCCAATAGATTTTTCAAATAATAAACACAAAAAGCATCTTAACTTCCTTCAAAGATAATGACAGAAATGGAAGTGAAGGTATGCTTTATTCATATTTTTCAGGGGTTAAAAATCAGCAATTCTGTTCAAATCCAGACTGATCTGATAACTTATAGAATATTCCAGGTGAACTATTTTTTGATGATTATTCAAAAGAATTAAATTTAAATAAATTCAACTGATTGTTTACCTTTTATGTATCAATGTGGAAGATCAGCAAAAAATTCAAAGGCTTAATCTAACAACATTCCTCAGCCACATAATAAAATAAAAATGGCTTTCATTTTCAATTCAGAGATATAGCAAAAGAGACGGTGAGATTTTCATGAAGATAATTTGTTTGATTTATTTACCAATGGAGAGAAGAAGATTTGCGTTTTACTAGAGTGTGTTTTACTGATAGCAACATTGTTGTCACATCTGAAAGCTCTAAAAGTGGATCAAGAGAGAAAAAGGTCATTTTGACATTAAGTTTATTGTATATCCATGTGCATGTGGAGCATCTCCAATACAAGATAAAATGTTCGATGATATCCTGAGTTTATGAAGAGGACATATAGCTCAGAGGGCAACCATATCCAGAGATTCTATATATGTGGTTATGGTTACCTTGAAATGGAGATGAGTTTTTCTAGAAGAGTTAACATAAACAAGCCACTTTATTATTTTGCATTTTAATCAAAATAACAAAGAGCATAAAAATAACCCCAACCAATGTTTCATTTTGTTTTGCTTTTTCAAAGCAAATTCATCCTATAACAGAGTCCTAAAAAATATTTTAATGCAAACTGACTGGCAAAATCTTATGCACTGAAAAGCTGGGCTGCATTTTTATTATCTACATTATGTTAAAGATTTGCAAATGGAATTATATGATATAGAAAATATCTAAATCTCCTTTACATTGAAAAAGTATAAGAAGGGAGAAAAGTTGTTGAGTTATGTGCAGAAAGGAAAATCAAACTGTCCTCAGAAACCTCTGGATACAAACTCTAAGTTATGCTACCTTTAAAAAAAAACTGTTATTGTACTAGTATAAGTATAACTCAAAATTTCCCATTTTAATTGCTTTCAAGTGTACTATTAATTTTCATTAATTACATTCACACTATTGTGCTACCATCATAAATACCCATTATTTCAATCTTTGGAGGTACATCCAAATAGAAACTCTGCACCCACTAATAATTCCCTCTTCTCCCTGAACTTGCAGCCCCTGGTTATATGGATGTAGCGCTTATGTTTAGGCCCTTGATCTATTTAGTTAATTTTTGTATCAGTGTGAGGTAGAGGTTCAATTCATTCTTTTCCAAGTGAATATGCAGTTTTCCCATCACCATTTGTGAAGAAGACCATTCTTTCCCCCAATTAATATACTTGGCACCCTTATCAAAAGTCAGCTGGCCATTGTTTTGGTTTGCTAATGCTGCCAGAATGCAATATAATAGAAATGGATTGGCTTTTATAAAAAGTTTTATTAAGTTACAATTCTAAGACAATGAAAATGTCCAAATTAAGGTATCAACAAGATGGTACCTTCACTCAGGAAACGCTGATAACATTTGGGGTTTCTCTGTCACATGGGAAGGCACATGGTGACATCTGCTGTTCCTTTGTTCCTGGGATTTTTGCTTTCAGCTCCGAGTTCCCATGGTCTCCTCTCTGAGTTTCTTTTTTGACTCCAAGCATCTCCAAACATCTGTGTTTTTGTCTCATCTCTCTGCTCTCAGTGTTGGCTCTGAGTTCTCTTTCATAAAGGGCTTCAAGAAAGGATTAAGACCCATCTTGAATGGGTGGGGTCATACCTCCATGCAAACAACTAATCAAGAAGTCCCACCCAACAATGGGTCTGCCCCCACAATATTGGATTAAAAGAGCATGGCTTTTCTGAGGTATCTAACAGCTTCATACTAGCACAGCCAGGTATGTATGGATGTATGGGTTTATTTATGTACTCTCAATTCTAGTCCATTGGCCTGTATGTCTATCTTTCATGCTACTTTTAATCTTACAATTTACACAGAAAAAAATAAAAGTCAATCTAATATGATATTTAAAGTCACCACACTAAAATTTTCAATTAAAAAAATTTAGTATATATTTTTTTTCCTTTGGTAACTTTCACTTTGTTATGAAATAACTATCATAAGAAACACATGATTCTTAAAGGAAATAGTCTAGATATGTTAAAATTTTAGAATAGAGATCAAAATGTCATTCTGTATTTGGATACATTAAAAACAGACTTGAGCAACCAATATTTGTAATCCAAACCATCATCAAAATTTAATAAGAGTTCCAGGAAGAGGACAAAGAATTTCTGGAAGATGGCAGAATAGGGTAGGTCCAGTTCACCCCTACTCCAAGGAACAGCTAGAGAAGAGATGGAAAGGCAACTGAGATGGGGACTCCAGCATGTGAGTGGCCTGGGTGGGTCTTCTACACCAAATAGGGAAGCCCTGGTTGCAAAAGCTGAAGAATTGTGATGCAGAGAACTGGAGACCATCCAACTAGTGCAAACAGCCTAATCCAACCCTTTTGAAACTGAAGCCCGGAGCCCTCAGGAGTGCACAGACAGGGAGATAGGGACTAGGAAGTAAGCCAAGCCATGTTCCTTCAACAGGCTACCCTCATACACACCACCTCCACCACGTAACCCACGACTCTCCCCACAACCCATGCACCTAAACCGGCCCCCACCATGCTCCAAGCTCCCCTGCCCTAATCACCCCCCCCCACTGTGCATCAAAATCCTGTGCGCACGTGCATGCACGCCTGCCCCCACCCAACCCCCTTATTCTGTGCAAGCACACAGTCTTTCTCTGCCCCTCCCCAGACCCACACATCGTGCCCAGCTCCTCAACCCCC